>VCCN01006957.1:6749429-6778272 GCA_006491835.1 Architeuthis dux | reverse complement strand
TCTCAAATATATATTAAATTATGTATATATAGATATAAACCAGATTATTATCGGGATGAGCGCAAACGAAGACCCCACACTATCATTATTAAGTTGTAATTCACCCATATTTTTCTGCGTTCTTCAAGTTAGCGCCTTTTAGGATTACCTTGATTCAATACCTGGCTACAATGCACCGTTTGGGAAGAGAAGAAGAACAGAACCACAAAACTTCTCAAATATATATTAGATTTAGAATGCATTTGTCATAGCAGAGGGCGTGATATCGTGAAAATGTTAAGATAACTTAAATTTATGTTAAGCACCTATGTGTAATGCAACTAAATTTAAACTCTGGTGCGCATTTTACACGCATCAATAAAAAGACTTCGCTAATGCATAAGATTGAAAGAGCAATCTGAGACGTTAGAATGGGTTCACTTATGTTCAATATGGCAAATCTTCGGTATACTTGAACAATTGACACTATAGATCTGGTTAGTCACTCAATAGAAACCATTACGTGACCAACGTCTTTTAGCAGCATGCCGAGTTGGGGGTGATTAAATTAAAATTGGAAAAAAGGGGTGATCAATGAATAAGTTACTTATCTCGCCTTTTGTTGCATCACTAAAAATTCGGATCAATTTTGCATAAATTTACATTGTAAATTTAACTAAAACTTATTGGGTGAGGTATAAAAAAGAAAAGCGTTTTCTTCTAGACATAATGAAGAGTAAATGTTGACATTTGCAGCCCTCTAGCTCCACTGGTGTGTCCTGTACACGTGATACAGCCAGACCAACTTGAAAACTGAAGAAACCTATTTTGACAGTTTTGGTTGACGGTTTCTAATATTTACTAGACTCTCAAATAGTTCTTCGGACTATTGATCTCCTTGTTTGTGTTAACACGACGTTTCGGCCGATCCATTCTTCGGCCTTCTTCAGGTGTATTATACAAATGTGATGGGGGAAAATAGAGGTTTTTTTTAACTTCAAAAGGAGGCAACCCTTATAACATAGGATTCGGGTGTTTCGTTATCAATACTACCTTATAAGGGTTGCCTCCTTTAAAGATAAGAAATATTTGTCCCTACCCCATAACATTCCGATATTACACCTGTGGAAGGCCGAAGAATGGATCGGCCGTGTTACAACAAGAAGGAGTGTAATCGTCCGAAGATCTATTTGAATGTTAATGACCCTTCTCAAAACTATAGAAAATATACCAGGCTGTTACGCAGAGAATAACATGATATAATGCCGAAAAGCTGAACGGTAAGAATCAAAGACTGACATCTTTAGTAAAAAAAACGAAGCAATTAAATAGGATAAAAATAGTCGACATTGTGCTCATACCTACAGAGTTTTTGCTACCTGCCAAATAAGACAAAAAGAAAACAAACTAACGCTATTTAGGGACTATTGCTTGTGTATTTTTACCATTTCTTTATGTAGCAAACTAGCGTGCACAGCCGATATAATAGAGATTATAATCCCTGCTATAATGCAGCAGAGCGCTATGTATATGTAGCTGAAACCCTGTTACAATGAGACGTCAAGAAAGTGTGGCAATATTGACTCAAGTTCTGAGATGAAACATTGTCATTATTCCATGAAACTAGTTTACCCATGCCGTAAGAAAATGACGGCGATATTTAAATATTTTTGCTATTGCACTGTACTTTAAAGAATTTTGAAAATACAATGTTTTTAAATATTTTTTCAGTTCAGTGCAATCAAACAAATTCAAATACTGCATGCATTTTTTGACAGCATGGTAAATTAGTTCATGGAATAATGCATCTCATGAAAAAGCAAAACTGTGCACCTGATCTGGCGAAGTGGCTGTCGAGAGTTGAACATGTTATTCTCAAATGGTTGTATTGGAAAACAGTCTTCAGCATATTGCGGCCGGGGAGCAGGTAAAGGTTTATAAAGACTAGCTCAAGTGAAAGTTATCAGCTCAAAGTCTTTGGCTCAGAGGCAATACAAAGAGGCTTGGAATATGAAGCCAATTATTCAAAATAATCCTTTTGATTTTTCGCTTTTCATTGATTTTCCTCGAGGAAAGAATAATGCAATTATCTAAAAGTTGTTTCGCAACTAATCTCCTTATAGAGGCTGGTTCTTAAAAGAATCACCTGAGAGTTGAAGCAGAAACAAATCCATCAAAGTTGAATACGGGGTGTTTCAAAAAGAATGCAACCGTCTTTGACAATTTATATTTAAACTATTTAAAATCTATTTTTAAAGACGCAAATTATAAAAGAAATATTACAAACATGCTATTTACACATTTCTATTTTACAATAGATGTTGAAAGTTATTTCCTTTAAACAGGATGCAGGTTCGTACCAGTTTCATTGGATAACCGTATCATTACATTGAGAAACGACAAAACACAAAATACTGCTAAATGCTGTTGTCTGAGTACAGTGTTGCCACATGACTAATATTGTAGCATACAATTGCATATGCACGTAAAATTGGTCTGGTTCATCTTCCCGAATGTCACTTTCCCGAACTCGGTTTTCCCAGACGTTGATTAGCTGACTTTTCACCTCACCGACTCTTCACATTCCCGTCCCTTAACTCGTTGGAAGACAATTTTAGTAACTGAAGCGGCCTTTTTTTCATGTTTTATTATTTTCAAAAGACACCGGTTAAGTAATTTTAGGAAAAAAAAAGTTAATGTTTACAATTTATGAGGGAAAAAAAGAGCATCTATTGTAAATGTGGTATTTATGTACGATAAGATTTAGTATTTACAATATATAACGTGTATTAGATTTATGAAGAAAATAAGGATTTTATGTGTCTGTACGTGATTTATGAAAAAGAAAAAAGGATTTATTGTTGTGAGTATTTATAATAACATGAATTTTATTTCGCGATCGTTTGTTTTATGAAAAATCAAAATATGCAAAATGTCTACGCTGCAAACCGAAACTCATTGTCTCGTCTCTTCAGATATTAGGAAAATATGCGTCTTACGACGAAGGACAAATAAATATGCATTTATTTCATAAGCAGGCTTGTGTTCTTCCTATCGAGAATGAACCCAGTTCTCTCCTCGGCGTTATGAAATTCCCTTTCAGAGCTTCGTTTGCTGGATTTTCTCCGTTCTCTCTAACGACACTATTTGAAACAACGAATCTTTCATTCAAGGATTCATCTGCACACACGTGCATACGCGAAAGCGGTAATACACCAGCTCCGCCGCGACTTGTGGAGGCAAATACAACACCACATACATCGAACCACCTGGTTATGCTACACAAACAGCGTTACGGTCCGAGTCAAAGTTGTAAGGAAAAACAACTAAAAATTAAGATGACGGTATAAACTAGTCAAAATTAATAATAGTGTTACAATACTTCATCCAATAATTGGAATAAATGGAAAATTAAACATTGTTGTTTTATAATGTAATTTAATATTTATTCATGACGTCATCGTGATAGCAGCATTACTGTGTTATTAGAACCGAATGCCAAAACATTGTCCTATCTCCTAATGTTAACACAATTTCCAAAAAGAATCACTGGATCTGTCCTTTTGTTCCTTGGCCTATTCGTCCAAAAGATGTCTGAAATTTATTGAAAACTCTGAGATATCTTGTAGACAAACAAACAAACATGGGTGAATACAACTTTGTTGGTAGGAAGTAATAACAGAAGTCGTCTGCAATGTTCAAAAAGGTCAGAAGTTCCTCGTTTTGTATTGCGAACGTAGTTATCAAAGTTGCAAATGATATGCGCATACGAAATTAACTAGAGTAAAGTGTAAAAACAACCACTCTCAATACGTTTACGTGTGTAGGAAGTCAACGGATAGAAGCAGCGGCGGATAATCTCATCTTGAGTGGAAAAGACGAATGAATAAAACAGCAGATACATAGCAGAATCGTAGTAGGCATAACAAAGATCATGTGATCAGCGACAGGGGAATATGCCCGGAACGGCTGATTAACAGTGTTGAACTGAATATTCATTTGATGCATGAATGTACAAATCACCTGAAAGATGCAAAGGTTAATAAGTTGGTTTAAATACATGCAGTGTGATCTCGGAAGAAAACCAAGCGAGATCACTGAAAAACGAAACCAGATACTTATAATTGCTGCGAAAATCCTAAAAAGCATTTAGATCGGTCATTCTCAACAGAGATAGTATCGCCACCAAGGGAGTAAAAGTTGATCTCTCGATAGATTGTCGCATACAAATGCATTCTTCTTATTAAGCAAGTATAATAATACAAATGCAACTATGCTCTCTAAGCATGTGGTCTGAAATGTCTAAAATACTATTGTGCTTTCCAACTTCATAATTATTTTGAATGTGGCCTTTTGAAAAGTAGAAGCGATATATGCATGCGAGGTGGGGGGGGGGTAAAACTGAGAATATCAACCAAATATTGATAATCTAGGAGCAAGGCATCGAACTCGAGGGTCACATTGAATAAATAATCATGTTCGTTTCATTAAGAAACGTATTTAGTGGGAGATCAATTGCTTTAAGAAATAACCAAAATGTGGTGATAGGGAAAAATGTTGATAAACCCTGGTCTAAATGTACAAACACCTAAATATGTGAAGGTTAATAAATTGGTTTAAATACATGCGGTGTGATCTTGGAAGAAAACCAAGCGATCAATGAAAAACGAAACCGAATCCTGATTACTTCTAACTCCCGAGAGGCTCCAGGAAAGCATTTAGATCAGTGATTTTGAAAGTAGGTCGTACGCCCTACAAGGTGTAGAATCAATACACTATTTAATATTATGCTGGTAAAGAGTTCTGTATTAGAATGGGATATTTAATAATAAACAGTAGTTACTATTTGTAGCCTAGTATAGAAAGAAACAAGGAGCCATGAACGGAGAAAGCGAGGTCCACGTGTGGAGATCACATGGTGTGAAGGAAGATCTCCGATTGGCTGGAAGGTATTTGGACGTCACGGAAAGATTTGAAGAAGGCAATTTGAATATTTTGGTGTGCAATTTGGGTTTGAAGAGCAAAGATTTAATCGTGTTAAGGCTTAACTGATTAATTCCTAAGTATTCAATATTATTAATTTATATTTCCACAATACAATTTAACACTAATTTTACTAATAGATGAGATTGTAAATTTAAAAACGTATTATCATAGTATGTCATATTTAATAAAATTCTTTAATTATACATATGCAAAAGCATATTTTTTGCCACATGATACATAATTAAATTACTCTTATATAGTAAGGGGGACAACATCTTTTGAGCTGTCGTGGTAGTATGACAACCCCAGCCCCGCTCGGACAGTCTCACCTCGCCAACACCCTCTACGCCCACGCTGTGTTCAAAGATCAACAGAAGAGTTGTTGGCGAAGTTGAAACGTTGTCAAGCTGAGCTGATCACAAAGCAAGTTGGAATTGAAGGAAAAGATCGATAACAAAGGTTTATTTTCCTCACAGTACATAAACTCTTATAAAAAGGTTTTCTTCGCAGTACAACCATATTATGACTTGTGAACGTTTTTATAATTCAGAGTTATTCACAGTACGGCCGTTTACCAGTTCTGATAATTCAAGGTGTCGAGAAATACGAGCGGCATATCAGCAGAGATCTGGTTCAATGACACGAGAGTCAGGTACCTAGGGCAGGTTGCCGCCCTTTCCCTGACCAGTCTATGGAATTTGGGAGTTAATTATGGAATTTGTTGACCAATGAAAATTGGCCACATCGATATTCTGCTGACTAAGCAAAACGTTGCAAATATCTTTACGTCAGCATTAAAAGTGTATTGTCAATAACAAGCAAGGCAGTAAAATGACACCCAGTGTTTATGTAACTTTTAACCGACCGGGTGACACCTCTGCTCCTGCTCTTCGTCGGGTGTCTGATTGACAGGTAACCATAAAACACCATCGATTCTACTTTCTGCCAACATGACAATATCTGCTGATTTAAAATCTAAACTTTAAATCTCTGCTGCGAATTATTTAAAAAACAAAAAAACAATTCCCTGGAAGACAGCAAAAGAGTAGTTGTTTTCTGGGAGGATGGTATTACAAAGTTGCCTGAAAGATGCCAGAATATTGTGAAACAAAAGGAGACAAGCCTGGCTGCTGCAGTGTAAAACCCAACTCCAACTTCTATTCCGACTAAATATTATTACTAACTTTTGTATTATATATGTAATAAATTAAAAAAAAAATAAACATTTTTGTATAAGTATTTATTTATTAGAATGAAATAAGCCCGTGCGTATCCGTATGATAAATTATCGTTAATATCTAAGATTTGTCAATTTAGCTCAGTCGGTAAGACAGCCTCCTGGCAATCAGTTGGTCGGGAGTTCAAATCACACTAGGGGAATATGAATTTTACATATCGGTTTACATCTCTAATGTTGGTGAGGGTTGTTCTTGTTAAAGTAAGAAAACAACGTCAGCTCCAGACTTTGTACTGGAGTTTAACTTTATTAAGCAACGTATTTTGTCAAAGTCGAAAAAAGTATAATTTCTATGTAATAAACAAAATGAACGAACCTATATCTGCACTCCATTCATTTCTGGGATTTTGGGCTTCAATACTCAAAGAATAGACATCAATATGTATCATTTTCTTTGTTGAAATCGTTTTTGATTGCAAATAATTAGGCTCTGGCAGAAGGCCAAAACAGAAGTTTACTTCTTGAACGAATTCATCCACAAGGGTCTATGAGATTAACCCAATTATTACTGTAAGGCATTTAATTAGTAATAATTCTAAAAGGCTACTTGTAAAATAACAAAAAAGCAGGAAAAATTAAATAATCAGATTGTGCCGTACACCTTGCGATAATAGTGGAACCTTCCTTCAATAAGCCTTATACAGTTTACACACACACACACACACTGGGGCGCCTCGATGCGGAGTAATGATTAGTGAGGTAGTCTCAAAGTTACTACTCTAAACTCTCGTAACGGTACTCGTTCTGACGGCATGTTTATTATTATATTCTCACAAGTCTATTGTCGAAGATCATACTCTTTTTCCAAGCGAATTAAAAAGTATATAATTTGCTTGCCGTACTTTTTAAATTTACAAGCCGTATCTTACTATAATTCACCAAATGTCTGCCCATATAACTCAAGAACGGTTGGAGCTATGGCCACCACATTTTCTGTGGTTACTAATGGGACCCTGGGGCATGTTTTAAGCATATTAGTTTTGGAAAATTCCCAAACTTTAAGTATGCTAAACTGGACCCTTACTTTGTGTCCGTTAGATTAGCTAAACTGAAACTTTGTCCTTTTGTTTAACCGTATAAAGTACGCTACGGGCGGGTTTTCAGCTAGTTTCTTTACTCCACCCGTTATAAAGGTATATTCGTTAAAACGGCACTCCAAGGGTTCCGTAATAACGGGAGTCTACTTTCACCATTATAAGTTCTATTCCTACCATGGCTAAACCCCCTCCCTTAGAAAACCCCTTCCCTTGGAGCGAAGTTCCTCCTGTTTGAGAATCACTGATGCAATGAGATCGACCGTGACTGAGTGCCCAACAATTGCGACCTCGTGCTAGACTAAGCTTAGAAAATACCCATACAGACCGACTGGAATATTAATATATGCAACGAAATTGAAAACTATTAGACACAAATAAAATTTGTGAACACAAATCTACTTAAAATATTAGGCTGGTTTTAAATAGCTTAAAGTTAATGGCTATCAAGTTGAATAAGAAACAAGCCTGGCTGCTTCAGAGTCAAAATCTGCCCCTATTTCTACTCCTTTGCGTAATTCTACTATACATTTTGGAGGTATGTAAGACTTGTCAGTTTAGCGCAGGTGATAACACACCAGGCTAGTGATCACTAGATCATTAGTTCAAATCACGATAGGGGATGGGGATTTTACATATCGGTCCGGTGAGGATTGTTCTTGTTCTTTTTACATTGGAAAGTAAAGTCAACTGACTGTCGTGGAGTTTGACAATATTCTTAGTTTCTGTCATCAGGGTGCATCAGTAAATACGCAGCCCGACAAGTAGTTATTAGGTGAATTTTGATCCGAAATTTTCACTGTATAATGTTCGATCTTTGTGATCAATATTCAACATTGAACAAGTGTGAAGGAAACTATGTTAAAAGTAAATATCTGTTGTGCAAGAAAATGCTATTTTTCATCATTAGACTTATTGATGCACCGATGTAAATCTGAGAATAACTTGTATGATTCAATGTGTGTCATTTCCTTTGTTCGTGCCTTATTCACAGAAACCTCTTTGGAAGAACTACTCAAATAATGCTTCCAAAAGATAACATTATGACAGAAGTAAATATTCAAATAGATATATCTTGCTTCTTTGATTTATACATTATTTTACTAGGTTGGTGCAAGAAAGATATATTATTGAATATCGCAAAAAAATAAAAATAAATCAACGAGTCTCAAGCTTAAAACATTTAAAACCTACTATTGTCAAACTTCAGTCCGCGTTAGAGTTGACTTTGTTTACCTCCATAACAAGGACAATCCTCACCAAATTTCGGGTAAGCAAACCCTTCATCAGTCTTTTAGGGTCCGTCATAGGTCCTTCCAAGATTCGCCAGATTTTAACCCATGACTAAATTTTCTTATGTTTGTTCATTTTCGTCTTAGTCACCCTTGTGAAGAATCTTTACATAATTCATTTTATATCACGAGGTTTCCCCTGAAAGGTTATATTACAGTAATTATCCTGCATCTTTACCAATGGTTTCCTAATTATTTCATTGAAAACAATATAAGAACTAATGTTTTATGAATCGTTTGTGCTAGGATTAATAGTTTAGTTATTGTTTACTCTAAATGAATCTGTCGGCTTTCGTATCGATTGATTGATTGATTTACAGATTATTTTTTTAACAGCTCCATGGTCAATTGTGGGTCCTTCCGCCAGTTTTGAAGGGGTTTCGGGCCTCGTTGTCAAAAAAGGTGTACTTTTTGCCCGCCAATAATATGAAAAAATGGGGAAGGACTCGGTATAAATTCGTCAGTTCCAGAGAAAATTCATTACCAAACGGATCTTTCGCTGGACACAGAGCGTTAGCAGTTATAATACTGGACTCGCATTTAAAAAATACATTTCACACGCTTACACACAAAGCCCTACACTTCTAATCGTTTTTTTTCTAAAACAACCATTGAAAAGATTTTCAAACAGTGACTTCTCTCAAGAAGTAAAGAACTTTGAATCAGTGTCTTCCTTCGAAAAGTACAATTTATTCACGCCTCCAAGACGAGCGAAGACCTGATAAAACCAATAACAGGCGGACACCTCGCCGCATGAAATGAAGTATTTTATGCAACCTTATCTCGTGATCAACAATTGAAGAAAAAAAGGTAAGTTGCTTCAATTAAATATACTTTGCGGGACCCGTACATTTTTATTTACTCAAAAACCACGTAACAATTTTATTCTTGCGTTCAAGAAAAACTAAGTGGCAATATATTTCTTACAGAATTAATTTGGGGAATACTAAAAGTTCCCAACAACAAATCAAATTTCTAGCACCACTCTAAGAACATACTAAACCACGTTAACGCCTTGTTAAGTATAGAAAAACACACATCTGAGTAAATTAAGTCATTCATTATGTTTTATTCACCCTTCATTCACCCCAAGCTAATTTCATTCACCCTTGGGTGAATCATTCAATAGTTTAAGAAGCACTGGTATAGTATATGGAGTCTTGTTTTTAAATCGCACCCACGCAATGTCGTCATCACAGCGGTATGCGCTCATATGATGTCAAGCGTACCGAGGTGACGTGTCTCAATAAGGGACCGGCTTTCGGGTTAATAGAAAAATAAATAAGCATTTTACGCATAACTGAGGATTATTAAAATTCTGCCCAAATAATCTCCCTGACTAATCTCCAAATCTGCTCGTTTTATTTGAAACCATCCACAAATTGTTTGCTATCGAGTTTATGGTTCATTTGTTAGAACAGGGGGGGGGGTTAACGGCACGGAGAATGGACTGGACGGACCGAGTTCAAACTCCGACGGAGACAGTTTGCGTTTTCTTCGCACTATTGCCCTTGGGAAGGCATGAATCCATATCTCCCTAGATATTGGTAAAATAGCGTAGGATGAAGGAAGTGACACCACCTCGGGTACTTGTTGCCCCTAAGTCTATTTCACAAATCGAAAACGAGCCTAATAACTAGTAATGTGATATATGGAACAGGGACCGTAGCCAGAGTAAGGGCACTACTTACTAACTTGTTTGAACGGCGGTGTGGTATTTAATAAAGATGTATCCTAGCAATCAGAATGTTGACAGAAAGAATATGTTTCGAATCACAGCAAAAGGTTTGACTTGTGCTCAATTTTGGAATTGTATACAGTTATAGAAGTTTTCTAAATAACTTTCTGGAGATTATAAACACTTACAATAAAGCAATGCGAGCAGCATATTTATATTATCAATGCATTCTCATTTGGGCCTCCTTAGTAAGGTAGTTGCGTATTTCTCACTGGTAACAATGATCAGTGTTCGAGCTGAGGTCAGAGCCAGTATTTAGAAAGCTGTGTTTAAAAAAAAAAAAAAACAGTCAGCGCCCCCATACTTCCAAGATGGCGTCACGCTAATCGGTCTCCCTGTGCTGGGTTAAGTTTTGCATATACCTAGACATTACTCTGTTTACATTGTTAAGCACTTCATCATTATAATCATCAGCCGTTATAAGTCCATTGCTGGACAAAGGCCTTTCCCATCTCCTTCCATGACTACCTATCTTGTGCTAACCTCTGCCAAGTCTTACCGGCAAACCTTTCTATCTCGTCCCTCCATCTTGTATCTGGTCTTTTTCTACTTTGTTTACTGTCCCATGGGCACCAATCGGTTAGTCTTCCCCTTCCCCCATCTATTGTCATCTCTTCTTGCTAGGTGGCCAGCCCATCTACACTTTTGCTGCTTAATTAGTTGTATAATATCTCTCACTCTAGTCCTTTCTTTGATTAAGTTTGGTTAATTTCCATGTTTATATTGTTAAGCACTTGACAGTAACTATTTGAGACTAAGATAATTGGCTACTAAAATAGTTTTGAGAACATTTTGTGATTCAGGCTTTTCTCTAATAAGAAATTAGCAAAATGCAATGTTAATTATTGACTATAAACCCAGAACAGATTCGTCATGCGGATTGACTGATTCCGTACGCATTCATCCAAAATAGTCTTAAGTTTGGAGAATTTCTTAGATTAAGCATTGCCATTATTGATTTTTTTAAAACTAGTTTTTCTTTCATCCTACTTTATTGCTTTTTTTTTATCGTAACGCTCATTGTTTTTACTTCAACAACCGTAAAAAAAAAATAAAAAAAATAAAAAAGATTAACAAAAAAGCTGCATGGATCGGAAATCCGAACTTCCGACGAGATTTGAAATCGCAACTCTTGTCTCTAGGAGGCTGTCTGACCGGGACGGCACCTGACCGACTAGACTACCAAAGTCAACCAGGCGAACGAGATAATTGCACAGGTCTTTAGGGCATTAACATTAATTACACCGTATCATAGATTAAAAACAAAACACACAAGTTATGCTTTAAATAAATTTCAAAGTTTCCAAGAACTAATATTTAGGCAACCGTCGGTGGGAGTCACAGGATGTGACCAGGTCATTTGAAAATCATAACAGGATATCGACAAAAACCCAAATTGCAAAGTGTCGAGGACCGGAAACAGACACACCAGGTGTTCAAAATTCATAAACAGGATATCGATGAACCCCGACCCGTAGGTGAGAGGCGCCCTAAGAAAGCAGGGATACAGACCTCCTAGACATGGGAAGACACAAGACCAATTTCCCTGTACGAAAGGTCTGTCGGCTCTCATTATCTCTCTCCCACTCCATTCTCCGCTACGGCATGATGTATCTAATGCAATAAAAATATATCATTTTTATAAACCACGTTTAGCGTCCAAGATGGCTATACAACATGATAAAAACATGGTCCGGGGCCTCATCAGTACACACAAAGTTTCATGGGGATATTGTTGTATGGACTTGGATAGAGAGGAAGCTCGAAGACATTTTTATTACATAACATACATCTTTGTCGGCCTGAGAGTGAAGAGTGGGAGAGGGATGATGGGTGCCGAGAGACCGTTCCCAACAGTGGAACTTGGTCATATGTTTTCCCAGCCATAGGCGGTCTGCCACCTGGGTCCTCTCTTGTCTGTCCCCAACAGGGACAGCGGTCTTGGGCCTTCCTGCTCCGCTGATGTCTGTCTCTTCTTTGAGTCTCGAAATTTCTGTCCGCCCTCGAGTTTTCTATTCGGGTCTGCTTTATAGGTTTTTCTAACGCCTACGCAGGTGTCATCCACATCCTGTTAGGTATATTGCGTAGGTATCGAACTATTTCCTAAGGTGACCGGGGTCACTTACATTTCCGCACAGGTGTCTGACCCTTTTCGTGGTAAGATATAACAATAGGTTGTGTATTTCCCGAATTACGCCGCCACAGACGGACAGACAGATACTTGTTGAATTATAATAGGATCATACACCGATTTATTCGAACTGTTGTCCTATTGGTTTGTATGGCCATAACGTTTCGGTGATTGTACTCACTGGCCTTCAGGTGACTGTCCTCGGAATTTCGAAGCTAACCCATTAACTAATAGGAGTTATTTCACTGTCCATGCTAGAGAATGAGGACAGTCTACCCCGTGGATTGAAGATGGTCAGTGGATACAACGGTCGAAACGTGACTATAACAACTAAGCTCAGGACAAAAGCTTGAACAAATCAGCGTATCAAAAAGAGCACTGGTATAAAAAGGTTTAGTCATCAGAATATTGATTATTTATACTAGACACATTAAAACATGTCAAAGTAGGTTTCTTCAGTTTTTGAGTTGGTCCGGCTGGTTAAGTATCACGCGTACAGACCGCACCAATAGAGCTTGAGGGCTGAGCATTTCAACATTTACTCCTCATTATGTCTAGAAAAAAAATGTTACAGCCCGCCAATACGTTTTTAGTGAAGGGCGGGGGTTCAATTTACAATGTAAGTCTATGCTAAACTGATCCCTTAGTTTGTGTCCGCTTGTCTTTTTTAAAAATTCGGACTTTTCCGTTTCAAAAAATGTTTTTTTTTAGAGACCACTGCCAAAAACAACATGCGAGGAAAGTACTTATTCATTTGATCAATTTTTTTGGCTGCCAAAAGACATGGTCATATGACGGTTTCTATTTTTCACAAGTAGTTGATCGAAGCTCGGTATTGGATAACATATCTTATAAATCAAACGTTTTCTTTAAAAAAAACACACACACAAACCTTTATCCAGAAATAAATGATAATTCAGTTTCTAGAATTGCTTTGTCTGGATTATTGTCAATATCTGAAACATCTGTTCGGCTTGATGAGAGTTAAATATAACGTTTCCCCCCATAACATAGTATGTCTGTCCAAACGGACATAACATTGCAAATATCTGTCATCACCCGATAATTGTGCATAACGGCTTGAACCAGTAAATATAAGGCTTAACAGTCATACTGATAAGCTGTGAACAGTCCCATGGGAGATAATCTAGTTATTCCCCAACGGGGCCCTCGATATATGCTAAATTCATACCTTCTCGTTAATGATTTATGAACTCCTTAATTAACAAATAAATCTAAGTTGAAAAATAAAGCAATATTTCAATTTATTTAGCATTTATTTTTTCCAATTAAGAGCATAATCTCAAACCCAGCGAGTAATGAAATAATTTCTGTGACAGTTCTCTTTTGAAACAGGAGGCACTTACTCACGATCATGTGGCATTTTACTGAGATTTTATAAGAATGGGGGGAGGGTAGTAATCACATTAACCCTTTATAGGGCACCCCTAAAATATTTTAGATATCAAAACAACCTTTCTGTATGTTAAACTAGATCTAATTACAAGATATTTTCAGTTGCAAGTTTTCTGAAAATCTTTTTTTTTGGGGGGGGGGGGCAAAACCCCTTTGATGATGTGATCATATATATGGTGTCTCGCTCAAAAAGTAACCAACAAATGGAAAATATAAAACATTTAAAAAATTAAAGTAGAAAGTTAAATAAAACAGAATTAAAAACTGACATTCAATATAATTAATAGATGCAAAAATAACTGATATTGACAAAAAAAAAAAATTAATAATACCTCCGGGTTGATTTGACAATTCTATTGTGTGGGCCAAACACGGGCTAATTTAATGGTGTGTGGTATGCCCCAAACAGTTTCTGTCTGTTCAAGCACAAATGTACTTTGCAAAGCTTGCAGACCACATTGGTGCAGATTATGCTGTATTTGTGGCTACAATATTTGCATGTGGCTGACGGGTCTTCAGGTGATCATATATAGTCACTTGGTATTACTGGTATGGCACATTTTTAGATAAGCAGCTTCACTATTATTACTAGATTTATGTTATCTTAGTGTTGCTTGTCATTATAACACTCTGGGTTGAGACTTTTCCGATCGCTGAAACAAAAAGTTTTTAAAAAATAGCTTCCGACGAGAATTGAACCGCGATCCCACAACTCTCAACCCGTCGTTTTTCTTTTGTTATGTGATAAAAAAAACGGGAATAAAATGAAGTAAAATTAATAAAATAGCAAGTCGTACTGTGTTGTAAGCTAATTATTTTTAGATTCTAAAAAGGTAATCTTATGAACTTTCGAGGGATTGACATTTCTAAAAATACAATTAAATTGCTTAAGATTAATTCAGTTTTATAAACATAATTAGAATGAATATTTGGAAAACTTTGCTATAAACATTTAGAATATGTATATAGAAACAAAGATTTGTTGGAAATCTTTTTTTTTCAGTAGTTAAAAACTTTACCTACGAAAAATCAATAGAATGTGAATTCCTGATAAACGTGCGTTTCAAATATCTACGGAAATTCAACTTTTGAAAATGTAAAGAAAACTTTCTATACTTACTGCATCAACTAGGGAACTTATTTACTGAACGGCTTCCTTGTAAAAAAAGCAGAGTGGTATTATTTCTGTCTTTTCTTAAGTAGAACTTCCCATTGAAAGTATTTATAACATTTTCTGGATTACCTATTTCTGAGAACCAAAATTTGAACAACAAATTATGTGTGATTCTATTTCTATCTTGCTTAACCGCGTTCTGTTCTACAGAAACAAACACCCCCGTTTTGTTCTACAGAAACGAACATTCCTACTGGAAAATGTTTTTTTTTTAATAGAATAAAATTGTTAAATGAAAAGATCTTATTCAGAATCGATCAAGGAGATTGAAAAGGCCAACATTTTCCAGAAATTTAGCATTCAGAACCACAAAACATAACTAAATGCATGCCTTGTTAAAACAGTAACAAAATACTTTGCCGTTCCCCCCGACTGCGTAACAACAGAATTAATACGATAAATCACCCCAATTTCGCTTTAATAAAGCCCTCCGGGGAAACAGCAACATGTCGAGATATTTCGAGTGATTTTTCGAATTTTCGAGTACTTTTTTTTCGATTTCCCAAAACGAAGAGCGGGGGCTGAAAGCCTCTTTCCTTTCCTCTGAATTTCCTTTCCTCGAGTCAGTGAAATCTCCTTCACCAAGGTCAGCTTTCTACCATGTTCGAACAAACCTGTCTGACACAGCACAGGAATTGGATTTTTCAAGTCGGATATTGCCGTATGGCGTTTGTCAGCTGTGGAATCTTTTTTTTAACGTAACCCTCTTCCTTGACAATGCACTTGGTGAACATTAATCACATAGCTCGAACAGTAACGAGTGAGAATTTCAGATTCAAAATCAGCCAACAAATAAGGAGTGTAACAAAATACTTTGCCGTGAGTTCTGTTAAAAGGGTGCTATTGTAGATACAAGTGAGATGGAATTAAGACTCATATTAAACTCCTTAGCTCCTTTATTATATCTGACTCCGTTAAAAGTTACGGTAAAAACAATAACAATGAATGGGGTGTCGTAGAAGCGTAGTAATTTCTAACAGTGAAGCTGTATGTAGCAGCAGTAATAATGCCTATAGTAGCCTTAAGGGTCTGACTGCCCGTTAGTAAAGCTAGGGTGCTGAAACGGCAAATCTGACTGAACAAAGATTGAACAATAGTTGGTCTTCTTATAATAAGAGGTGAGTGGTGGTGTGTGGCTGGTCAAAATTGAGGTGTGTTGGACTGTATCGGTGACAAGATACATGATTTTGCCAGACTTGTCTACAAAGCATATTAAATTTGAGCCGAGTACAGATTTCTCTTGTTCTGAAAATTGGTTATCTAAAAGACGAGATAACCTTATTTCTCGGAATAAAAATCTGGATTGTTCCAAAGGAAAAATGAGTCAAGTGGTTTCCACTTGCTGACCGTATGCATGAGTGAAAAAATACGCATGAGTCCGTTACAGTTCCTCCGACTGAGTAACAACAGAATTGAGACGAAGAGTGGATGCTGCACGATTCCTCTTTCTGCTTGAATCTCCATCACCAAAGTCAACTTTCCACCATGTTCACAGAAATTGGATTTTTCAAGTCCGGAAGAATGTAAAAAGCAGCTAACCGAACTCATTACACCGAATTTGAATTGCATCTCGCGCAGTGTTGCCAACTCAAAAAAAAATATTTTCGCGCTTGTTTGACTGCCAAAAAGCGGTAAATATTTTTAAATAGCCAAAGATGACCAAAAACCACCAAAAAGACGCTAAAAATGGTAAAAAGATCGCCAGAAGATGGCCCAAAACGGCCAAGATGTTTTCGGCGAAAATGCACTAATTTAGCGCTTTTCTGCACTGCCAAAACAAGAACGCGCTAAATCTAGCGCGAAACGCGCTAAATTGGCAACACTGATCTCGCGCCAACACCATCCCCAGCCGCACAGATTTGACGCTTCACGTGTGCGCAACACTTTTTGTAAACATTTTTTTTCGGACTTAGGAAACACCAAATCAAACGAATACAGGACAGCTGGGACAGCTCGGACAGAAAACGGCAACGTATTTTGTTACACGCCTTATGTTGGTTCTTATTGCGAAATGTTCCTGTTTTTAATTCGCAAAACCAAGTGACGAGAAGCAAAATGTCCGTTTGTACATATACTTATTACAAGAACTGTAGATTCGACTGTAAATACAAACATATAATGTTGCGAATAAACTCAATATTCGCTTACATGAAGAATGTAAAAAGCAGCTAACCGAACTCAATCTTTTATGACGGCAGGAAATTGCTATGAGAACGGACGAAAACAAATATTGCTGTATTTATTAACAATGTGGCGAATCTCTGAAAGCTCCATATTCGGAATAGTAGAAGATACTTAACGCTGTAAGGAGACAATTCCCATCAAAACTAGTTTACCAATGCCGTAAAAAAAAAAAAAAAAAAAAAAAAAAATGGCAGTATTTGAATAATTTTGCGATTGCATTTTAGTTAAAAAGATGTATTGCTCTGAATGAACCAGGATTGTTACGCATTTGAAAAGGATAAGTAAGAATACTCTATAATTAACATTGAATAGTTATCTCAAATATTATAGACAAAGAATATAAACATACACGTGGCGTATTATACAAGTAGAAGATAGCTGCCTTTTGTCCAGATCAATATAAACGGTTGCAGTACTTGTATATTTTAAACGCATATATAGTATAAAGTTGAATCTATAAATATTAAGTAAATTTCTATTTATATTCACACACATAAAACATTTTTTAGCATACGAATACACATATGCTCAAGTGCATAGTCTTTTTCGTTAGTTGATTGATTTGTTTAGCAGCCTATCAACCCTTAATGCCGAAATCAGTTTAAAATTCCGAAAGTCGGAAGTTTTAAAAAATAATTCTTTTAACTAGAGCCTTGCGCTTTTGGTGAAAGAACAGGTGGCCCCTGTTTTGGGAGTGGAGGGTGTCTTACCCCTAATGCAGTCGGCGTATTCTAGGACCCAGCCGACAAGGCCGGTTTTTCGTTAGTCCCTACCACACTAAATAATTATAGGTATTACAGTTCACCGTATTTTCGTTTCCTAAATAAATGTAAATAAGAACATTATAAGGACAATTCGGCAACTCGGCTGTTATCTTAACGAGATAATAACCGAGGATTAGGGGTTAAGGTTAGTTAGTCAGGATAAAAGGTTATTTTGGCAAACAAAAATACGGTAAGCTGTAAGACTGAAAAAACAAAGACCGAAGTGCATACTGATATACATGCGTAAACATGAAAACTGAAGTACCTACATAATATATATTTATATACGTGGATATATGGGCACAAAATGTATGCCCTCAGAAAACATGCTGGTGTTACAATATCATACATACACATGCATATGAGGTAATGGGGCTCTCAGGTATAAAACCTTATTTCTTCAAATAGTTGATTACAAACCCAGCTTTCACACAACGTGCCCACGCGAGAATCCGTTTATATATTCGTGGAACTCGGGATGCAAGAGTTAATGGATATCTTCATATGAAATAAAACCTTCACGTTTACAAAGATAGCTGCAGCCTTTAGCTTGGCGTAGGTTGCGGGTGAATGAGGATACATCTGGTGGAATTAGGGGCAAAGCGTCGCTGACATCTGACGGAGCTCAGAAACAGAGAAGAAAGCAGAATCCCTGGTCTAAGCTGTATACTTCCCCAAGCTTATTCGTATATGCTATAGGGGAAATAGATAACATTTGAATACAGACATACCTTGAATAGTGTGGTTTTCATTATTGCAGGTTTTCATGTATTACGGTTAAGGTATTGTACAAATTAATGTAACTAAATTGGCAAAACAGACCGGGCTAAACGGTGCTTTCCCTGGTTAAGTGATGTCGGTTCGAGTCCCACCAGAGGTTTATTCTTTATTTTCTGATCAACACTATTTGCTCACGACCGGAGGGTTATCTGTCTGAGAAAAAGTTGCGATACAAAGCAACTAATAAATATTAAGATGAAGGTAAAAAGTAGTCATCCAAATCTAAAATTATACCGATTTATAATACTTCATCTAATAGAATGTCCCCCCCCCCAAAAAAAAAAAAAAACCCATTAAAACTCAGAGAAAGGAACTAAATACAAGCTGTAAGAAGAAAAAAAACGCATTAAATTATAAGACCTTAAACATGGCAGTTTTGAACAGTACAGAAAGACTTTCGAACGGATTAACTTCTCTAATCAAGGTATACCTGTATTTGCACCTGTAGTTCTGGCTACTTATGTGATTAAACACAAGATGAATCAAAGAAAATGTTCATAGCTTTCAAGCATCATGAATTAAATGGATAACATATCAATAAGTAAAGAAATTATAAAATTTAAACTAAAATCCTACGTAGAGTAAAAGGTTCGTTCGGTTTATTTAGTCAAAATAAAAGACAAAGTCTGGACGCTCCAGAATCAAACTTGGCTCCTACTTCCTTGCGTGATTGTACTTTAAATATTGGAGGTTTGTAAGTTTAGCGCAGGTGGTAACACACCAGACTAGCAATCACTAGGCCAGGTGTTAAAATCACGGTAGGGGAATGAGGATTTTAGTTCATGGCTATCAAGTTGAATAAGAAACAAGACTGGTGCTTCAGAGTCAAACTCTGCTCCTACTTCCTTACGTAATTCTACTATAAATTTTGGAGGTATGTAAGAATTGTCAGTTTAGCGCAGGTTATTAACACATCAAGCTAGCGATCACTAGGTCATGAGTTCAAATCACGGTAGGGGAATGGGGATTTTACATATCGGTTTACTCCTATTTTTGGTGAGGATTGTTCTTGTTCTTGATCTATCGGAAAGTAATGTCAACTGTCCTGGAGTTTGACAATACAGTTATCTCCACTTTTCGAAAGATCGCTTTACGCCATTTCACCTACATTAGTACATGCCTCTCCCGCTATCCGAAACGGCGTAAAGCGAAGAAGCGGTCCGCCTGCCTCGAGGTCGAAGGTTGAGGTTCGTTGTTTGGTGAGGCTTATGAGGCCAAGCCTTGAAATACAACAGTATACTCGACTGCTTAGTCGTATACATCTTTCTATCATGCAGTTCTGTGTAGGTATTCAAAACATCATACACACCGCTGTTATATATCCATCTTGGTCCGCGGGCGGAAATTCCTGAACTTAGAGAAAAAGAAAGACTCGAAACTTGGTTTATAAAAATATGATGATATATTTGTATTTGCATTAAATACATTGTGCCGTGGTTGAGAATGAAGAGTGGGGAGAGAGATAATGAGAGCCGACAGACTGTTCCCAACAAGGAAACTGGCCCCGTGCTCCCAGGACCAGCTGCTCTCAGCCGTCCTGCGTTTCTGACTACCTACTTTTATCGGGTTCGAACGCCCACGCTGATTTTCCAGCCACCACCTGCAAGTTCAATCGATATTCTGTTTATGACTTTTGAACACCAGCTGTGTCTTCCGGTCCCTGACACCTTGTTGGGGGGGGGGTTCGTCGATATCCTGTTTGTAACTTTCGACACATGTGGGGGTCAAATCTTTGACCTCCGCACATGGCTGCCTAAAAATCTAACACCAGGCCCTTACACATGTGAAATAATATTTTCAATCGTAGCGAACATCTCATGCCAGGTTACTATTTAGGTCTGGGAACGCTTTAAAATAAAAAATTAAAAAAAGTGCCCTGTAAATTAATGGTAATGGCTTCTTTGATATAGGATATTTCGGCTTATGAAAGGATTCATAGGAACGCTCTACCTTCGGATAGCGGGGGACACCTCTATATCATTTTTGACATTAACTTTATTGAATTGAACAACATATTTACTATGTTGTTCCACTATCATCAGGGATCTTTCAGGTAACTTCTAAACGCCATCCTTCCAGGAATGTTATCTTTCTCAGCAAAGAACTACTAAAAAGGGTGCCTTTTGCAATCTTCCAGGGAATTGAAACATTTCGAACGAAGATAATTCTGTAAAGATCAGAACAAAAAGGTAATCCGAAGACATGTGGTCTGTTATTCTGACGAAATATTACACTATTTCTATTAACTAATTATGCACGTTTTTCGTCGATTGGTTCCTTCAGGCGTTCTAATTGGGAGCTTACGAAGTAATAGAAGTATTGGAAAAATGTTATATAGCGGGGTGTCCTGTGCTTGGATAAAAAGGAAATCCGAAGACTTGCTTGTAAAAATATCTGGACATATTTTTATTACATATAACACACATCTTTGTCGGCCGGATAGTGAAGAGTGGAAGAGAGGAGACAAGGAGAACAGCCAAGCTGTCCCCTCTGCAGGGACAGCGGTTTCGTGCCTTTCGGCTCCGCTGATGTCTGTCTTCTTTGAGTGTCGAGGTTTCAGTCCGCTTCCCAGGCTTGGATGATTTCTTCTGCGTCTGCTTTATAGATCTCCCCAATGCATACGTGGTGTCTCATGGTGTCAGTGACCAACAACCATTTCCTGTTTACAACAATGATGCAATACATGCATCTCCCAAGGTGATCGAGGTCACTTACATTTCCGCCACAGGTGGCCGGATACGTAAATCATAACAAAAACACATATAAGAAAAATATGTTGATAATATTTAATCAAAAAGGACTCGACATTTGATATTTATAATAATTATTAAGTGGAATTGTATTGTATTATATCTATTGAGGAAAAAAAGATTCAAGATGAACAGTTACACTTGTGTTTCATGTCTTAAGACATCCTCCAGTCTGAAGAATGTCTTAAGTCATGAAACAAGTGTTTAGAAATTGTGTTATATATACATCTACGTATATCTATATATCTATACACATACTACTAGAACTGACGGCGAAAGAAGGACGATTTAAAAAGTTGATGGAATACTTTAAAATTCATGAAATGTTGAACAACTATAATGTTTTATCTTGAGAAATTATCTTCAATATTTTAGGCTTGTTGCATAAACATCCAGCCTTTTTTAAATCCATTTATTCAACTACCGTCACATGGAAAATATCAAATTACAAGTCTACATTCATGATTCGTTTCAAAGTTCCCGGTATCATTCAATTCATGCCATCTACTAATATAATGAGCATATAATCTGACAGGTTTCTCTGTCCGTAACAACGACATTTTCACTTAATGGGAACAATTCTGCTCCTACCCACATTTTGAAAATACTCTTTCATTGAAAGAAAAAAAAAGAAGGTTATTTATCCATCTCCCCATGAGGGTTGAATATGATACAATGTCGAGTTTTGTGTGGGTGGTTCCAGAAATTGTCCAGATCCCGCGACATTAACATTTTGGGAGGAGATGCATCGGGCATCAGACAGTGGACCTGACCGTATCCATTTAAGCGCAATGGGGAGGTGCAGTCTTGGGTCGGTACGGCCCCCTGGAACTTGAATCTCTTTCTGGCTTTAGGCCAAGTGACTGAAAATCAGAGAAATTCAAATATATCCGTGAATCTTTTCACTGGGAATTAACTAGTAAAAATACAAACAGTATCGGACCTCGTCGCGATAAATCGCCAAAAGAATTCTTTACACACGACTTTACTCAGTGCGTGATTCACCAATCTAAAAGTTTCTCATCGTTTATAGGATTTAAAAATAATAATCTCTGAACTGCCGGATATTGATTTAACAGGTCTTTGGTTTAAATTGTGAGAAGACATTTTATATTCTTCCATCAATTCAAGAACGTTCTGCAATTTTTCCCACGAGTTGTTAGAACAAATATTCTCATCCTTGTTGGTTTTACCGCTACGTTCTGGCCTTCCTCAAATGTTAATATTTCTTCTGATTTTTTTCTTCCTTAACTGAAAGAAAAGAAATCAATAACTGAAAGAAAATATTGAAGCAGCCTGCAGCAATCTCCGACACTGAAGTCTAATAACATCTCCAGTAGGAGCCTTCTACGAAATGAGGAAGACCAAAGATACATTAGCCGTAATGGAATGAGAATATTAATCCAAAAGAATTCGTAGATGATTTGGCGTAATTTGACCAACATGCATGTAGTCTTTTAATAAGTCGTTTGGAAAGTGCAAAAACCGATTTTCTTTTGGCAAAATCTGTTGATTTTCGCCCTGTACATTAACAAAACATTGAAACTACAGTACCCTAAACAAATGGATAAAACAAAAACAGATTTTGATTCGGGTTGGCTTTTTCGTTTGTTTAAGTGTGTTTGATATTCACTTAGTGTCCTAAATTATAAGCTAGACTTACTAGATAAGTATTGAGTTGTCCAACGATTTCATTCTGTTTTTGTCAGTAGATGGCACCAGAGCGGTTAGTTTTAACCTTATTTCAAAATACCACCTTCGATTGTGTTGTATTATGATAGCTGTCAGATCAGCGTGCATATACAAAATGTCAACGTTGAAGTATTATTGTTTAATCATTTTTACATGTTCAGCATATGCTTTTTCTTTTACTTCAAAAGGGGTAGAGTACGACTTGAAAGCAAACATAATTTGCGCTGTTTATGGTGTAAATGCTGCGAGTGATCGAATGTATCAAAAGTGGTTTGCGAGGTTTCGTGGTGGAGACTTCTCACAGAACGATGGTCATTATTAAAGTAGCTGTGAGTACTTTTAACGTTGATATGGCTACAGATTTATGTGGGATGATGCTGCAGACCAGCGAAATTAGGTCACATAGCAACAAGAATAATGCCTAGATGGTTTTTGGGTGGCCGATAAAGTCTCAAATGGACGAGCCTTAATTCTGATGTCACCGTTAGGTGGCTCAAGTGGACGGGAATGGTAAATTTGATTCTAATTCGACTTGAAAAGGCATATACAATGAGGCGAAACAAGTATTTAAATTCACACAGGTGATGTATTTTGATATAAAATAAACTAGTATTAAGAAATAAATACATATTTCCAAACATACAATGCAGAATAAAATATAAACAAAAGTGACGGTGGAAAAAAGTATTCGGACACTATTAAAAATCATAAAATGTTATTTAAGAAGGAATGCAGGTCTAGACCTTTCTGTACCTGCATAGGAACTTTTGGAATGTTCCAGCAATACTTAAAAGGTATGATTTCATAACTAATCATTCGCTACGTTTACCTTCTCGAAACGAGGCAGTCAAGGTTAAAGTAAAGGAGCTATCAACCGAACAAAAGAAAATGTAATTAAGCAACATTTGAGCTACAGGGCCATTGCCAAGATGTTAAATATCCCTGTCAGTACCATTGGATCGATTATTATGAAGTGGGAGAAGTTTGGCACCACCAGAAACCTCCCTCGAACTGGCGCTCCACGGATTTCTCCTCGAGCAACTAAAAAAATGCTAAGAACAATCAAAGAGAATCCAATGGTAACTCTAAAGGGGATCCAAGATGATTTTAGAGCAGAGGGTACATCTGTTACCAAAAAACTATTAGTAATGAACTACATGGCTTAAAATCCCGTACGCCACGGAAACGCCTTTGTTGAAAAGAAGTTAGAGATTCTCGGATGAAATCTTTGGAAGAAACATTCTCTGGTAAGACAAATAAAAGAATTGAACATCTTGGCAAAAACCTAGTTCGTCATAAATGGAGAAAAGATGGATGTACCTATGATCCAAAAAACACCCTCCCCACAGTAAAGTACGGAGGTGGGAGTACCATGGTTTGCAGGGGTGGTGTTTCTCTTTCAATGGTACGTGGGCACTTCGCGTGTTTGAAGGAACCATGAATGGAGTGATGCATCGTAGTATTTTGGAAGCTAATGTGTTCTCTTCGGTGCAACAGCTGGAGCTTGGATCCTTCAACGAGATAACGAACCAAAGCATACAGCTAAAATAATTCGGAAATGGTTTGTTCAGAACAATGTAGGTGTGCTTCAGTGGCCTAGTCAATCTACAGGCTTGAATCCAATTGGGAATTTATGGCGACGTTTGAAAGTTCGAATTCATCAGAGGGACCACCGAAACAATGATTTGAAGGTGTTTTGCAAGGAAAAGTGGGCCAGGATTTCAAAAGAATGTTACAGAGGGATTGTGAAAGTTTACGAAAAACGTCCCCTAGCACTAATTGCAAACAGGGACTATGCAACTAAGTATTAAAATATGAAATCAATGTGTCCGAATCCTTTTTTTCCACCGTCACTTTTGTTTATATTTTATTCTGCATTGTATGTTTGGAAATATGTATTTCTTTTCTTAGTAATTCTTAATGTTATATCAAAATACACCACCTGTGTGAATTTAAAGTAAATGTGAGCATCGGACGTATATTAAATGAATATTTTGTAAGTGTCCAAATACTTGTTTCGCCTCACTGTATATATATTCTTTCAGGCAGTTAGGATAGAGGAGCAGAGAGATTGTGTCTGAGACGGAGGAGGTCTCTTAGACAGTAGCAAAATGTGGCAGAAGTCTTGGCAATGAGACTCATCCTGGGAACCAAGTCATGCATGAATTATGCTTCTATGCATCAATAGTTTCGCCCAAGCAACCGTCTCGAGTCTCGTAAACGAGAAACGAAAACAAAAAAACAAAAACAGGAGGTTTATTTCAACAGAGCGTGTTTTTGCGTTATGTTTCCAGCCAGTCACGATGTTGATGTTTTTCATTTGATGTATGCATTCTCGTTACATGACACCCTTTTGCAGGTGCACATGAATTACCAAAGCCCAACCATAACCACGCAACATTTATGCATGGGTACACGGGTGTTTACTGTACAAGGTTATTCTGGGCGCATTGTTTTGATCACCGACTTTAGAGACTAGCACATTAACGGTATCTCAACGACAGCTACACGAATTTACAAGTACCACTGAATTTTAATGTAATCTGAATCTTAGATCGATACTGCACTACCTTGTATGCCGATTAATATATCTGGCGAATGTCAACTAAGTACAATGGCCAATTGTTGAGTAACCACTGTGGATACATAGATTTCTTTAATTGTAGTTAGAAACCAAGCATCATTAGTCATCAATGTATTTTCATTGGCGTTAAATGACCTAATCGATTTTCAGCCGAATTGTGTATACTATCACAAAAGAACAGTTCCGATTTTAATGCGATGAATTCTTTCAGGAATATTTCGATATCCTTAAACCGTTGGAACAAGTGACCAGACAAACACTGTTGCACGGAGAGAAACACGTGACAGTCTGACGGGGAGAGGGATAGAGAATATGTTGCACGTCGATGAACTTTCCATCCCATTTCCATGATTGTTGCGTCGCATTTGCATCATGAAGACTGGCGTTGTCATGCAGCAAAATCAAGAGTCGACTTCCTTTTCCAGAAGGTTTTTTTTCTGTTCCCATGGGTCATACTACCGAGACAATTGTACTCCAGCAATTCGTAATAAAATAATTCCCCTTGAATTCCCCAACCCACAATCTTCTGCACGGCCAAATTCCGTTCAAGTTGAGAATTTAAGTGCCATCTTGGATCTAGCTACAGTTTTGGATTATGGTAATAAATCCATTCTTTATCACCCCGATTTCCTTGTCGAAAACCGACTTTCTGTATCGGGAAAGAGGAGTTTTTAAACGCCCACATATGTTAGTTTTTTTAAAGTTTATATGGAGCTCATTCTCCTAGCTTCTGAATTTCCCCTAAGGCCTGTAAACTATCAACTATAGCTCTTTATTGCTTGTGAAGTAAGTGAACTAAGTCAAATTCAAAAGATGCCTGAAAAGCTTTTTTTTTAACATTGTGCAAACTATTAATATTTCGCTCGGAACATTTACATCAACCAATTAACTGAACAATGAATAGGTCCCGAAGAAACTGCTTAATAACAATACCTCAACAGATAATAGAATAAGACTCTGGATGTTATCGAAGTGTGCAGGATTGGACACAACCCAAAAGTAACCAAGCGAAAGTCTACAATACACTGAACTAGATCTCGTTTTCAGTCACTGACACTTCTTTCCCGAGATAATATTACATGCTAACCATATGACGAAGCAATGCGGTGCACTATGCCACAAATACACCACCAATCCCTCGAGCCCCGGAAGAGTTTGCATGAAATTCGAACAGTATTCTTCTTCTATAATATAACAGACGATTACCCAGCCATAAATATCAGCGAGAGAAGCAGGTCGGAAAAGGAATTGGTCGGGGGGAAAAAACGTCGATAAATCAAGGATGAATAACTAAAGGTATGAAAACTACATTGATTTTTTCTTCATTCAAACCAACAAGTACATTTATTTTCGCCAGTCTTATCGAATTTCTGCAGTCATAGCGTTTTGCCAGGACTTCAGAGATGCACTTGGACGCAGAAGGACAAAGCTATTCGGGTTAGTTTCGGATTTAATGCTTATTCCCCAAGAGTTTTTTTTATGGAAGCTTGGTGGGGTAAATAATTTTCCTTCATTGAAACTGTATTTCTGTAACACCGTAGAACGCGATCTGTGTTCCTGGGTAGTGGGCGTTATTTTCTAATTGCTTGTGTGTGAAAAGTATAGAAAATGGCTATTATTCCCTTCAGTGGTATTCATATGTTGTTTTTCTTACTTTATGTGATTAGAAATGTTCCAATTCAACCGTTCTCCAATTGGAAACAAGTAGATTCCAAATTATCATTATCCTGTTCACGAAATTTGAAGTGAATAATTTTCTATACTTCTTAGACATAATCAATTAGAAGACAATTTTCTTCCTGGGTAATAAGTGTTAAGTAAAAAATGTGATGCACTCTCTGATCGCTGTAGATTTTTGTAGCCTTAATATTGTATGCGTGCAAAAGTTCCAAGCGCTCTTTTCTGAAAAAGTATAGACTGAATACACAGTTGAAAACCAGTTTATCGCTGGAAACTATTTCACACACCCAATACACGATATCTGTTTCGATATTTACTATGTATAGATTAGTATGGCTGGAGGCTAGGTAATGCCAGTCTTTTAAACAGGGCGGATTTGCTTAACTAGAAAATCAGCATTTGAAATCCAAGCTTTTACTTGAGCTCGAAAACCAAGCTCTGGTCTCAGTGGTAATTACATAATTATTTCAGCCATGGAGTAGGCTACATTTAGAATCTTTTTCTTAACTAGAAAATCAGCATTTGAAATCCAAGCTTTTACTTGAGCTCGAAAACCAAGCTCTGGTCTCAGTGGTAATTACATAATTATTTCAGCCATGGAGTAGGCTACATTCAGAATCTTTTTCTTAACATATGTTGCTAAATTGAAACAATCAAGCATACCCTGACGTCTGCAGTAAAGATTGATGCATTACACTCTTGCCGTCAAACATTGTATTTTTTGTTAATGTTAATGTTTAACAATACTGAAGTGAATACTATTAGATATTCTTTCCTGATTTTTGAAAAGCGATACTGGGTTCTTTAAAATCACGTGGAGAGTAAGTAATTGTAGATTTCTGAGATTAAACGATTTTAAAATGAAGCGACCATCATTGAACTATTTTACAGTTCTAAAGAATGTAGTTTGGGACCAATCTTTGCAGACATGTCTCCAGGTCCGGTACGTCTATTGGGTGAACCTAAGCGATCACCCAGGGCACAAATATCTTAGGAGCACACCCGAAACTGAAAAGAATAGTTGTCAGAATGCAACCAGGGGAAGAAAATGTAATTCTCGCCTAGGGCGCATGAAATCCTAGCACCGTCCCTGCATGTCTCCAACGGAATTCTGCTGAAACTGAAATTTGTAAACATACATTTAGCTGGGTTAAATCGAATTTTGAGGGTTGTTTTTACATTAATCATGCGTGAAATATACAAACATAATTTTTGTTATAATTTGTTCACAAGAGTTGTAAGGCAAACATTTGTCCAAAAACTGCTAATACGCCGTAGAGCAGATTAGAATAAAAGCAGTAAGTATAGAATTGGTGATTAGTGCTCCATCTAGATGCCAGCTGCTTCTTTAGCCAATGTGGTACAAGCGTTGTTAGATAACAGTTCAAGCTCCTGTCGTATGAGAGAGAAAGAGTGTGTGTG
>VCCN01006957.1:6736078-6749084 GCA_006491835.1 Architeuthis dux | reverse complement strand
GAAAATAAGATACTGAACAGTGAAAGTAACATTGAGAGATTGCAGGGCATGAAACCTAAATGGAAGAGTGAACCAGTGCCGATAAAACTTATTGGTAACGTGCTACAAGAGTAATTGCTAATAATTGGTCTACGGTAAGCAGATAGAATTAATTTTAAATTTGCCAAGACGAGTTCTATTGGTCACAAAGTAGATTAATGAAACCAATCAGGAAATGGAACCTGATGAGCCAGTTCGATTTCCTGTTAGGGCCCCGTGGGTCATTTGACCCTTGAACCTTCGGGTGGACCGTTAGTCCTCAAAGATGGCCAACTCCACAATCGATATAGGGCGGTGTCAGAGTTCGAATTAAGAATAAGCAGAATAATTAACGCTTTCGCTGCTTTCTACAGAGATCTTTCTGGGTCACAAATGCTACACACGAAGATTTTGTTCCAGCAGTACTTCTTATACTTCCTTAACCCTGTATAGGGCAAGTGACTATATATGATCACCCGTCAGCCACATGCAAATATTGTAGCCACAAAGACAACATAATCCGCACCAATGTACACTTGTGCTTGAACAAAGACAGGAACTGTCTTGAAGCATACCACACCCCAATAGAATAGCCCGTTTTTGGCACGCTTAATAAAATGTTAAAATCAACCCGGCGGTGTTATTTTTCTGGTCGATATCAATTTGTTGGTATCTATTCATTATATTGAATGTTATTGTTTAAATCGGTTTTATTTAACTGTCTACTAATTTTTTTTATATTTTCCACTTTTGGGGGCGGGGCACCATATATGATCACTTCAGAGGGGATTTTGCCCCCATGAACAAAAAGATTTCAGAAAACTTGCAACTGAAAATATCCTGTAATTAGGTCTAGTTTAAGATACAAAAAGGTTGTTTGGATATCTATAATATTCTTAGGGGTGCCCTATGACCGGTTAATGCAACAGCCTGTGGCGATATGACCCCATTTCCCATATCATCGATGTAAACGATGACACAATAGAGAGTACAGTTGTAAAAAAACAAGTTGTGCTAAAAGGCCTAACGAGAAGTAGTTGTCAATTCGTTGCAAATTAAATTGTTTAGAAATTGAAATATACACAGATTGTTGCTCTCGCGTCGAACGACACATGATGCAGTCCTGTACGATTTTCAGCCATTCTGAGAATTGATGACATTTTGGGGGTGGATCCAGGAGTTTTTTTTATATTGGAGATATTTTTTATAAAGTTTTGGGACGGATCCTGGTATTTCATCAATTCTTCCTTAGCCAATGGTCCACCATTCAACAAAATGTCATTGAAATTCATTGAGAACCTTTGGCGATATTGTTAGGACAAAACTGATTTAACCAAAACTGATATTTACTAAAGTGATGTAGGCCAAAATAACATAACCCATCTTCTAGTTGTCAGTCTTAGACTGTGCGATTTCTTTCCCTGTAGCAAAAGCATTTGCACACTGGCTATTTGTACAAATGTAAACTTTAAAATGTTTCAAGATAATTTTGGCATAGCCTATACCGCATGGCTATTAAAACTGTATTGGCATGTTATATAGTTTAAGTATGATTGCATTTGTTAAAATGTGTATTCAATATGTTGTTCAGTTAGATAAAACATTAATAAGTATTTCTTATTGTTATGGGATGCAATGTCGAAATGAATAAATGACAATAACACCCATTAATTCACAGATTATTATTAATATTAAACTTGCTGGAAATGGTTAAATCAAAACTCAATCACTACATTATTTTAAGTAACTGACCTATTGTGCGCATGTTAATTTCGTTTGTTCGCTGGTTCCAAAACATAAGCGCACAGCTTCGAGGAGACTATGATGATAAAATACGTAACAGTTTTTAAACGTCTATGAATGATTTTCAGAATATTCAACGGATGACAAAACACTTTCCAGCATGCACACAAGTCCCAAAGGATTTAGATACAAAAGTAGCTTTCAGTTCTGAGACGTCGTATGGATTATGTCTCTTTATAAGTGATTAACTGAAGGGAAACGAATGGAGATTACTTACGAATAACAGGCAAAATGACGACCGACAAATCGCTTGGGGAGTAGATTAATGATGGATTATCGGATAGACCGATGCATTGTCGGTATGAGACATAGATGTCATTAATTGTAGATGAGTAGGGTTTTTTCCCCGCAAAATAGACTTATGTTTAGTAAGCTAAGTAACCAAAAGTAATTTACCAAAAGGAATCACTAACGTCGTCTTAGGAGTAGTTTGACCGATTACAGACACGTTCATTCAGTGTGTAAGCTAATCCCTCCAATCATTAATGAATTATTCATATCTCTACCTATAAACACCGCTGTCTGCTGCTTTGTAACGCTAAAATGGTCATGTTTTATTTGTGTTCATATTTACCTGCAAAATACCGTCATATGACGGGTATAATTCTAGTATATATATTATGAATAGTGACTTTTTTGTTTCTCAGTCCGTAACAACGGACCCCTTTTCTTAAAGGTACCATTTTTTCTGATAAAATATCTCTTACCCACCATTTGAAACGATGGACTCTTCTATTGAAACAAATTCTAAAGAAATCTTTTAGATTTCGTTCCAGTAAAGTACGTAACAGTTTTTAAACGTCTATGAATGATTTTCAGAATATTCAACGACTGGCAAGACACTTTCCTGCATGCACACAAGTCCCAGGGGATTTAGAAACATACACATATATATGTATGTCTATGTAAGAGCGTAAATAAAAAAGAGAAGGGGCGTAAATAAGTAAGAGGGCAACTATTCATTGTAGGTAATATTTAGGTCTTCGTGATCACACTCTCCCAAATTTTAAACACCGTCGTGAGAGAAAAGAAAAGATGCATTATGGGGCGAAGACACTTTATGAGTTTCAAAGCGGAAGACACGTTCAAAATAAAAAAAAGAATTGATTAAGACAAGTCTGGCTACTGCAAGGTCAAACACCACTCCAACTTCTATGCCGATTGAATATGATTGCTGCAACTTTCCTATTGTATATATGTATATAGACTTGTCAATTTAGCTCAGTTAGACACCAGCCTAGCGATCAGGTCGTGCGTTCAAATCACAGTAGGTATTGGGGATTTTCACCAAATGTTGGTGAGGATTGTTCTTGAAGTTTGACAAAAAAGAAGTGAGGGAACGCAGGGCTGTCTGCTCTCGAGAAAAACCTAAATTTAATAAATTCAAGAGATGTTTTGAAGTAATATTGGATGTGCTTTTGGACATATACGGGCTAATTTTTCTTATCAGTGAATCATTTAAATAGAGGATTTTAATAATATACAGATAGCGAGGGAACGCCGTTTCCCCTTACACCCCAAAGGAAAAAGAAAACTTGCTCGTGAGTTCAAATCACGGTAGGGGTACGGGGGTTTTACATATCGGTTTACATCCCTAATTTTGGTGAGGATTGTTGTTCTTGTTACGGTAGGAAAGTCTTGTAGTTTGACAGTACTAACATGTAATGACGTTCTAGATTCTAGAACTTCGTAACCAATTCAGTGCGACTGGTAAACGAAACATCATTGACAATGACTTTTGATACATTTTCAGTGACACTCGCTGATAGCGAGGGCTTATCGCCAGAGAAATCTTGGGCCAGTATTCCAGACCATATGCTCAAAAACACTAATTTAAGAAAACTCCATGCAAACAGCTCTATATCAACAGTAATAGTGCATTCGAGACAATGTTGAATTCATCCGACCAAGACACCATCATATAAACGAGGATGAAATGCTGCCCAATCTTTACCAATGAGTAGAATAGAGATAAGCTAAAACGCCCCAAATCGAGGTCACCGGGCGTTTACAAAAGATTGTCTGTATTTTCCATTTTAGAAACACCTAAAACAGTAACTAAAAATGAAAAATACAATGACATTTTACCATAAAACTAAGCTTGTTATTTTTTTCTAAGAGCGATAAGCATTTTAGCGGAAACGGAATTCTATTTCTTAGAAGTAAAGCTCATAATGGATTTATTTCTAAATATATTTCACAATATCTGAAAGAAAGCCTATATAGGAAAACATTTGAATTCATCAGCGTTATGTACTTGAATATCATGCATGTCATACAGCATCAGAGCAGTCTTTAAAAGCAGTTCCACTCTTCGGAGACATGTCATTTGAGCCAATCATCCATATGAGAGCATAATCGAGAACTGTATTCCACGACGAATCTTTGGCAGGGAAAGCCAATGCAAGACCATCTCCCTTTAAACGGTATGACAGTATCGAAAAAGCCATAAACCGTGGAGTGGCGGAGAAATCGGGCACGGCTGATCATATGTTGGAAGAAAGAGGAATCACCAAATCGTGTGGAATACAATTAGAGTAAGAGAGAGGGAGAACATTTAAAAACAAAGCAATTGAAAGAATAGATGCGCATGTTGTATTCTAATACTATTCTAAGCCGGCCAAGCTGTGAAAATAAACATTAGATTTAAGGCTCCAGATTTCAACGACCCAATTGGCCAATGGATACACGCGTTGTTTAATCTATCTAGTTTCCTGGTGGTTCAATCCCTGGGTCAAGTATAAGAGTCAGTGGAAAATGCATAAGCGGCATAAGGATCAATTACATAATCTGACTAATCCCTTAGCATGGACAGCGGGCTGAGAACAATCTTCCCCCCCCCCGTACATCGGATAATGGTTTCTGTTCAAAATTCATAGAAAGTTACCAAACACGAGAGAGATCTGAAAAAGGCTAGAGAGTACAACGACCGAAACGTGGTGACTATAACAACCAAGATATGGGCAAACGTTTGAATAGACCAATGCGTAATTAAGACAAACCTGGGTAAAGTTTTATGCGGCGGTTGTTAAATAACACCTCAGTAAGATTATTGGTTTCTTCTAACAGAAAAATCCAACATTTGTTGCCATCCCGCAGAATATGACAGATTATCAGCACTTTTTGCTTTGTAGAGTTTATGATAATAAAACTGCTTATCATACCATAAATTTCCATAGTATTTCCCATTTGAACAAAAAGTGTCAGCTGTCCATCTTGAAACACTGAAGTACTACGGCTACGCTCTATTGCCATATCCTGCTGCGTTAACTAATCCCTAGATATCAATACCGCACAGGTTGTATTTGTATTCCTACCGACCAATGCCAGATTTAGTTTTGAATTTCAAAGGATATCGATTTATCAACAGTTTATAGGGGTCGTGACAAAGTCAATTCAAGAGTTAAGCACTCAATTCAAAATAGACCTTGCATCCTGTGGCGATCAGCTGTGGAATCTTGGCTAGCGTTACACATTGGTCGCCATAAATTACCGAGTTTAACATTGCCACACGACGCATATCTTTTGACATTTTGCGTATTGCCTCTGACGCAAATGTGAGTCCATTCGTCTGTTTTATGTAAATAGCTACCGCAACGTGGTAGACTCAGTTTCTGCCCTGTGGCAATGAGCAGAGGACGGTTTTTATTTTGTTGCGTTGTATGCTGCGCTATTCAGGGTAACAGGGAACGTGTTAATGACATTGTGTAGCCCCGAGCAATTTTCTTCGTCTAACCTGTTCATTGCCAAGTATATTTTTAAACGTCGCAATTCCTGCGCCGTGTTTTTCTCGAGAAAACAAAGATTGAAGAAAATAGAATGTCTTCATTGCATGTTCAAAACGGTTTTATTTTCATACGAATCAACTAATATGTACAACGGTATATCTAATACATATAATGTACATGTGTTGTGGTAAAATTGCATATGTCAGAAACCGTCCAACCAAAGCTGCCAACATAGGTTTCTTTCAGTTTTCGAGTTGGGCTGGCTATGTATGTATGTATCACGGGTACAGGCCGCGCCAATGGAGCTAGAGGGCTGACAAATTAAACATTTACTCCTTATGTCTAGAAAAAACGATAGGGATTTAGTGGGGGTTCAATTTGCAATGTAAGTCTATGCCAAATCGACCCACTAGTTTGTGCCCGCTTGTTTTTTTGAACATTCAGACTCTTAGTGATCATTCCCTAACAAAATCCAAGATAACTTATTCATTGATCCCTTTTTCCCAATGTTTTAATTGATCAACCCCCAAATACAGCATGCTGCTAAAAGACGTTGGTCATGTAACAGTTTCTATTGAGTGACGAACCAAACCGTTATTTTTATTTATGGTAACATAAATACCACTTTATTTTGTAATCCAGAGGCTATTGGACTATTTACTCATGTTATGTTCACTAGTCATTGCTAACGTCTGTATAATAAATAAAAGAATTATTTCCCTTAGACCTTATAAATTGCTTACCTTCGCAGTCGCTCTTCAAAATGAAGATTTTAAAATAACAAGTTTAACAAGATGGCAGATTGTTCAATAAAAACTATGAAAGGTCTCTAGTGTTAAAAAATTATACTAATTTAAACAAGTATGAAATATCTTATAACATGGATCTACACAAAAGGCCATCTTACATTCAATACATTTGTATCTACTCTCGCCGTTTTGCATTATGTAAATCATACTTTCCACTTTCCTGTGAGGTTTTCCCATCTTGTGAAAGAATAACACACCATCGTAAGACGAATTATCTCGTCCGTGGCAATGAAATACACGTTAGTCTTCAAAATCAAATGTAAACTTGTGGCAATTTCTGGCTTAACCAAGTGAATACACTTATAACTATAGTAACTTTCTTTTACTATTACCCTCACCTGCGGTACTGAGACACGAGTTATAGATGAAGAATAACCGAACGAAGTTGTATTTCTACGATTCTAGTCATAGTAATATTGAATAAAGAATCCATTTACAGTTCAAATCTTAAAGACTTAGGGACGAAGTCAAGCTCACCCTGATCGACGCATTACTTCGAATGTGATTCTTTACGGGTTGTAAACGATTTGAATAATCTCCCCGCCCATAACGTAGATGTGCCACCGTTCAACACCTTCAATAATAGTTTAGACAATTTGGAAAGACATCTATCAATCAGCGAATTAATTTAATAACTTATGTATTGTACAGTTGAGTCCTACACCTACAGGCCTCGGCCTTTTAGCTAGAAATTATATATTTCTTTCATCCGATAATAAGTATATGAGGTACACGACTAACCGACGAGATGTGGACAATCTATTACCAGCCTTATCTTATGTTTGTGTCTCATCGATACCGATATTTGTCTATTACAAAGAATTGATAACATCACAGCATATTCTCTTATGGAACCTAAGCTATATACAATTCGTATGTATATATGTATGTGGTGTACGGCATGGCTGGATTAAGCTAGTGTAGGGCCTGTAGCATATCTTATAAAGGGGCCCCAGATTAAGAAAATACACAAATATTAAAACATACATTTTTTAGTTGCAAAGTAATTAATCTTTTCATCTGCTATACAGCCATATAATACGACAAATATGTCTGACATTTCAGGTATAATGTTTTGTTTTATGTTTGTGCGGTGGCTATGAATCAGATTCAAATACCTTCGTATCACATATACCACACCTCTATTAATTTTTAATAACCCCAGTTAAAGATGATAATCTGTTAGAATTACGAACCTTAAACACTCAGTCGTTCTTAAAAGTTGAAGGCTGTCTAGTACTAATATAATAGAGCAAGTGCAAAATCACTGAATCGGAATTGATAGCTTGTAAGCATTTAGCGTGGGGCCCCTGAAATTGCGGGGAGCATAGCATTTGCTTTTTCTTGCTACATACTTACTCCGGCACTGGTGTACAGATTTACGAAATAAATGCCGATTGATTACTAAGGTCTCACCCTAACAATCTATTTTTACGCCTGACTATCACTCTTTTTTGCCACAACCATTCTCTAAAAGGGAATGAAAAATTGAGCCGGGAAACTAAGGCAGAACACATGACAGGAAGAAAGACAAACCTGGCTGCTCCAGAGTCAAACTTTGCTACTTCTTTGCGTAATTCTACTATGAATTTTGGATATATACCAACTGGATCAATCCATTTTTCTTGGCAGCAGTAGGTACAACGACTGTATCATACCGTTAACCAAGTACTCAATATAGAATCACTAGTTCTGTATCCCGCTTTAGATAACATTTGTAAAGATGAATCTCTGAAAGCAAAATGTTATTGAACTGGAAATGGTTCTTGTTACATAGAAAAGTAAAGTCAACTCTGACTGTCTTGGAGTTTGACAAAACTCCAAAGCTGGGGGTTTCCGCATTAGCGTATTAAGATGCACAAAAACTAACATTTGATCGGAGATATGAGAAGCCCCGGAATCTTTGCAGTCAAACTATATTACATAGATTTAGTTGACTGTCTATGTACTCCATAAGTAAACAATACTTCATTCCCGGTGGGCGATTTGTTTCAGAACGTTGCTTCCATCTTGGAATCTGATACACACTTCTGATTCAGGTAAAAATCGATTTTGTTTTAATACGACAAAATTACTTAGAACTTTTGTCGGATTAAAAATACCAGTGCAATTAGTGGACAAGTTTCTCTATACACATTCTATTTAAAAAAGAGAATCACATAACTGCTAACGCAGCTGGGTTGTGTTATACCAAAAGCGTTCATTTTAGTCGCATTGAAAAACGCATTTTGTCAAATTCCTAAGTCTATTTTTGCTTTTTTGATCAACGATTTCTACCGATATAATATTTAGTCATTGTTTTGGAGGGTAAATTCAGAACAAAATAATGGTTTCGAGTGGAACTTGAACTCATCTCGTATCACAGGACACTTGCAATATCATTTATAGCAACGCCTATATTATTCTGGCAGTAAACGATTATGATTTGGAAGGGTTTTATTTATAATAGCTCATCCTTCAGCTACAAACATCAAAGAAACACGGAAACCGTCGAAATAAATATGCATTATAATGAAACTAGTTTGATAACTATAAATGGATATTTTGCTGAACATTTCTGTCTAGATTTGAGGTCTTTTATGATTTCTAACGTCCGAAACACCATTCCGCGTACATATTCTTTATCTTTCTAAACTAAAGATAATCAAAGTCATAAAAAGTTTGCTAGTCGCCAAGGGGTCTAAAATACGTACAAGTCCAAAAGTTACTAATTGTACATTTCAAACTAGAATAGAATTGTCTCGAGGCGTAAAAGAATATACATAGAAGGAAACAATTTTAGGTTTTGGTTTTTCTTTATCAACTTTCTGCAACTTACTATAAAACTGTTTTTCAAATCAACATCCTGGTAATCGCCTCATGAATCCTTTTATGTGTATTTTATCAAATTGTCAAATGAGATTTTGTCTTATCTTCCTTGCGTCATCATACTTTAGTCAGATTCTTTTTAGCGCTTATTCAAAGGTCTTCGTGCAGCCTTATCAATTCCCTTCGATTAGATTCTCTTTCATGTTATTTATTTCTTGGCTTTTACTTTCTTAGAGTCTGTTGGAGAGCGAAGTTTAACAGTCTATCAAGCAATTAATAACACTATGTAACTGTATTTACTTTCGTTCTGTTCCTATGTAATAAGTGTTATTTTCTGTTTGATTATGACTAAAAAGTATTGAAAATTGCTTTTTACTCCCATCAAACTTTGCTTTTGTGATCAGACCATTGATATTTTGTAATTTATCTATTTTGCCTCAGACAGCTTAACCCATAAGAACTCACTGTGACACCGGTGTCCCACACAACTTAATTGATCTGGACAGTCTCTTATATAATATATTTTATCCTTGATTTTAACTCATGAAGTGTACTAAATTACATCTAATGAACATCCTGGTGCAATCCCACATTATGTTCCTTCAAGTAGAAATGGGTCTGGGTTCTTATGGGTTAATGAAAGTAGTTGAAAGTTGCAAACGTCTTGTCTCGAGACGTGACAAATCGTTTCAGAAGGCCTGATTTTATGTACAGTGGCGGCATCGACACCTTCCGGAGGTCAACCAGTGGATCCCACGGTATGTTGTTGATCCCCACATATGTATAATTCGGGCTGCTGTGGCCAGTCCAACCTTTGGTAGTGCGAGAATGTGCCCCTGTTGTCTCATAGGCCTTGTACATCCTAGGCAGCATCGGCTAAGGCAAAGGTCAAAGCCACTGTCTTTGTCGGACCACAGATGGTCCTGGAGTCTAATGGAGAAAGCAGCTTGGCACGGCTTTGTCACCGTGCTTCGGGGGCTTTCAGGGCAATCACAAGACCGAAAACTATATGGTTCTGGTTCAGACTATCGTGGAAAACTACGGTAAAATGGGCTGCAGACTGTCCATATCCTCGACACTCAATAAATTCGGTGGGAGCGTATTCGGAGGAAAACGGCGAACGCTTCCAGCAGGGCATAGTGGACTTTGAACGCTGCTACCAAGGAACACATAACGAGCAGACGATGGGAGATTTATATATTTTGGAGCCTGCTCCGTGAAAGTGAATTCCAGTACAATCGTCAGAGTTTTAGACAGGGATTTAGTTAGATTACTTATGGATTACAGAGACAATCCTAGTTCCCGGTGGGTCATTTAGTGCAGAACGTTGCTTCCATCTTGAAATCTGATGCACACATCTAATTCAGGTCAACTCAATTGTTCTAATACGACAAACAATATTGTATAACTTTGTTGGATTAAAAGTACCAGTGCAATAGTGGACACGTTTATCTATACACTCTCTTTAAAAAGATAGAATCACATAACGGCCATCACAGCTGGATTCTGTTCTTATACTAAAAGCGTTAATTCTAGTCACATTGCAGCGTTCCTACCTGTATTTAACCTTTTAGCTACACAAATTAATCTGTAACCCAACTGATTATTTCAGCATGTCCTCGCCGAAAATGGTCTGACAAAAGGCATCCAAACATGGCCGGATGGTACAGCAAGCAAAACATTGTAATTATAAAAAACGCAAAGAAATTAGTCAGAAAAAATACTATCATTAGAGAATATCACATCCGACACATTTAAACAGAAATACATTTTTGGCGAATTCCTAAATCTATTTTTGTTTTTATGATCATTGATTTTAACCGATATAATATTCGGTCATTGTATATGGGACTAACTTATCTCGTATCACAGGATGCTTGCAATATCATTTATAGCAACGGCTATATTACGTTGAACGATTATGATTACGCAGGGTTTTATTTATGTTAGCCCATCCTGGTTTGATTACTATAAATGAATACTTTGCTGAATATTTCAGTCTAGATTTTAATTCTTTTATGACGTCTAGCGTTCGGATCACCATTCTGTGTACTGATTGGTTAATCTTTAGTCTAGAGAGATAAAGAAAATCGTAACAAGTTTGATAGTCGCCAAGGGGGTTATAATACGGACAAGTCCAAGGTACTAATTGTACATTTACAACTAGAATAGAATTGTCTCGAGACGTAAAAAAGGTACATGCGTAATATTTTCTAACAGTAGAAGAAAGAAAGAAAAAGAAGATTTTAGGTTTTGATTTTTCTTTTATGTATCAGCTTTTTGCAACTTACTATAAACCTTTTCCAATCAACATCCTGGTAATCGCCTCAGGAATCCTTTTATGTGTACGTTATCAAATTGTCAAATGGGATATTTTGTCTTATCTGGTTTTTGTAATCATACTTTAGTCGGGTTCTGTTTAGCGTTTATTCAAAGATCTTGCAACGTTATCAATTTTCTTCGATTAAATTCTTTAATCTTATGCAGTTCTTGGTCTTTACTTTCTTACAGAGTCTGATGGAGAGCGACGTTTAACAATCTAGCAAGCAATTAATAACACTATGTAACCTTTGACTTTGTTTGGTTCCTGGGTAATGGCTATCATTTTCAATACCTTTTACACATAAGCGATTAGGAAATAACTCACTAGTCCGGTGTACTCCGTCTGATCCGCAGTGCGGTCATCCATAAATAGGGCCTTCCATCAAAGCTTCGTCAAACAATATATTGTTCTCCCATTGTACATATACAGATATCATTGTTCTTTTGAAAATTCGCTTTATGCCACTAGTGGCAACTAGTCTTTATGTCACTTTACGAATAGGAAAGAAGTGAAAATAGCATTTTATTTGCTTTGCAGCAAGCCGTTATAGAGGCAGTGTGCTCTTTCTGCCCCCTCTCTCTCGCCTACACTCCAGTCTCCTGTACCTCCCATCACCAAAACTGACAACTCAGCCTAATATACCATCATTTTGGGTTCGGGGACGCTCAATGAGCCCAGACCAAAAAAATGGTAATGACCGTATGTTAGAGTCAGTGGGAGGTACAGGAGACTGGGGTGTAAAAGAGACAAAGAGCGAGCGTGCTGCCTTTATAATGGGTCGCTGCAAAACAAACGCTGAATCCTATTTTCACTTTTCGCTTTTTGTTTTGTAAAATCGGAAATTGCGTAAAGTAAACTTTCGAAAGGCGGTGTATACTTATATTGGATTCATGCCTTTCCGAAGAAAATGCGTACAAAAGTTAAATAAACAGCCTCAACCAGAATTCGAACTCCGATTCCAGATTCTATTTTTCCAAACTGACAACCGTTATGCTCTCATTTCTCAAAATACGATCAAATAAGAATCAATATATAGTGATTAAATGGCCGAGGCGTAACCCGTTTATTGCCGAGGACGTGACAACTAGTCTTATCCTAGTGTGATATCCTTCATTTTTCTCTTGAATATATTTTTGTATATTACATTTATTAGATAGTCTGATGTATATATTTGCTGATTTGTATGGAAATAAACAGTTTTAAACATGCAATGAAGACTTTCTATTTATCATCATCAGGAGTGTTGCAACTTGAAAAATATACTTGGCAGGGAACAAGTTAATAGTCCCCTCATGCACATTATTTGTAAACAAGCGTTGAGATCCCAGTTCTCATCCTTAATACCTCTACAGACTTAGGCATGTGAAATTTAAGATTGAAGTAAAGTTAACAGGGCTGAGAACAACAGACAATAGAAACCGTCACGTTACCAACGTCTTCTGGCAGCATGCCGTGTAGGGGTGATCAATTCAAAAATTGGAAAAAGGGTTGATCGATGAATAAGTTACTTATCTCGC
>VCCN01006957.1:6718397-6735736 GCA_006491835.1 Architeuthis dux | reverse complement strand
TAAATTAAAAAACATACCTCGATCTTGGAAGATATACTATTTTTGATTATTGAACTAAAGATTCCCACCATTTTATTGGAAGTTCAAAGATAATCCGTTACCTTTGTTTCATGAATTACTTAGATTACCATCTCCATCGGATTAGAGTACTAATCCGAATTCATGAACTAAAACTCCAATTATATTTTAGCAAATCGTTTCACGCTACATGGCCAGTATATAAGAGTCAAAAAGCCGTATGATCATTCAAAAGTATAGACAAAATGACCTCTCGAAGAAAACATTGGCTATATGCAAAGAAAATAAATTCCGACGCTTTTTAGCCGAGAACAAAGACAGCACGAGTTTCGCCTTAATTATTTGAAAGGCTGGTAACCAATTTGGGTCAACGCTTCGGCTCCTTTTAAACCTTTATATTCATGCCTCGTGCGTTCTCAAGGACAGTCAGAATTAAAATAAAATAAGAAACAAGTTAAATACCAGTGGATGTTTACTGTTCCGCGAGCAGCAATAAACAAGTCGAAGCGGGGAAAAACAGATTACATTCTGTGAATTTGTTGTCTTGGAGAAATAATTGGATGAGTTGAGCTTAATTTGCTCTTGACAAGTAAAATGCTCTCATCCATCTCACAGAATTCGATAAGATTGTATATATGTTCCTCCCGCAAACGCGTGGGCCTCCAACAAAGGAATAACCTGGCCCCTGTTGCTAAGTGTACTGGGAAGATGCTAGCAGTGAAACGGTTTAACCCTTTAGAGGACACCCCTAAAATATTTTAGATATCAAAACAACCTTGTTGTATGTTAACTAATTACAAGATATTTTCAGTTGCAAATTTTGAAATCTCTTGTCTATGGGGGCAAAACACCCTCTGATGAAGTGATCGTATAAGTCCAAAGAGTGACCAAAATGGAAAATATTAAAAAATAAATATTAAAAAAAGAACTAAAGTAAAACAGTATTAAAGAATAACATTCAATATAATGAATAGATGCAAAAGAAAATTGATATTAACAAAAAGAATAACACCTCCTGGTTGATTTTAAAATGTTATTGTGCGGGCCAAAAACAGGCTAATTTAATGGGGTGTGGATGCCTCAAAACAGTTTGTCTTTGTTCAAGCACAAGTGTCTTTATGACTACAATATTTGCATGTAGCTGATGGCTCCTCAGGTGATCATATATAGTCACTCCATAAAGGGTTAAAGACGAAGCACTGGGCAATGTGAGAGAGTGATGGGGCTAAGTCAAATTCTTTACGAGTTTCAAAGTGGAAGACACGATCGTTCAAATAAAAATAAATTAAGACAAGACTGGCTGATGCAGGATCAAACGCCACTGCCTTCTATTCCTGAATCAAACTGGGAGATAAACTCAAAGTAACCTCACAGTCTAAATCAATGTAAGAAATGCGAAAGGACAGAAGGTAACCCGTGTAATGCAACATTTCCAGGCGCTAGTAAATAGACTTTCTACAAAAACAATACTCAGAAATATGTTCTTATCAGTATAACCACCCGCTTCCTAGTCTTCCGGACTCATGTGCACCATCGATTTCCCGGCAACTGATTGTCCAGCACCTCCGCTAATCGGTACAAAAGTACGTGCTTCTTACACTACTTAACCGAGTAGCTTTGTGTGTGGTGTTGTACCATGGACAACTTAAATTAGAACACGATTGTAACTACAGTGACGGATGGCTTCAAAGAGTTCAGAAACGTCACGGAATCTATACATAAAGTTTGTAGATAAAACGGACCACAAACCACGAATGACATCAACATAATATTACTACTACTACTACTACTGATACAAACAAACAACAAAAGGTAAAGTCTGGTTGGTTACATCTGATCTGTCAGGCGTATGAGCTTTTAGAGCTCAGGCGGTAGAGCAGCTGGTACGGATAACTTGGCTCGGGGCAAAAGGAATACGAGTTCAAGTTTCACCGAGAGTTTATCCTTTGTTTCCGATCATCTGCGCTGTTTACTGACGGTCTGAGTAGTTGCGATGAAAAACAAAGTTAAGATCTTAAAAATACTAGTCAAACATTATTCAAAGAGTTTTTCGGGCGATTCTCTTTACCATCATTACATTCAGATAGTACACTTGAATAAGGCCCTAGAATGGATCAGCCGAAACGTCGTGTTCACAACATAAACAAAACGGAGTTGAATTTTAATGTCCCTTCTCAAAACTATAGTCAGTATCGAGTTTAAAAAAAAAAGAAAATGACAGTTCTGGTTAGTCACTTAATAGAGACCGTCAGGTGACCAACGTCTTTTGGCAGCATGCCGTATAGGGGGTGATCAACTAATTGAAAAAGGTGTGATAAATGAACAAGTTACTTCTCACGGATTTTGTTGAGCATGATCACTAACACAGTCTAAATTTTCAAAAAACAAACGTGAATGCTGGACACAAACTAGGGATCAATTTAGCATAAACTTACATTGCAAATTGACCATCCCCCAGTCAAAACTTTATGATACAAGCAATTTCAAACGGCATTCGAAATTAGCTCATCGATTTCTTTTTTCAGAGCTGTTTACCATGGGTTATGGAAAATTCACCACCTAACACTTCAGTGTACAATAATAAGTTAATGTTTTTAGTGTTTTATAATTTTTAAAAAACTTTTTATAGCTCATTTTGGTTTATTTCTATTTCTTATAAAAGACAAATAAAATGGGCTAATATTTGTTTTATTGTAACTATTACTGTTAAGATCTTACCGAGTCGAATATACGATAACAAATAGAAAAACATTATTTTGCGAATGTAAACAAGTTTTCACACCCGATTATCTCCGGTTTTATATTGTCTACAGAAATAATGTTTAGTTGATAATTTTCTACAGTATTTATTTTACTATTAACAACGATTATTACGATTTTCCGTAATCAACGGCTATGAATTGTTATGTGGTGAACCCGAATTGTATACGGTGGTGAATTGTAGCCGTGTGGTGAACCCGAATTGTAGGTGGTGATACCGTTTACCATACCGCTGTCTCGCACTTACCTGGAAATCGATGTAAAACAACGCTTTTCTAGCTATAGTTTCCACTTCAAATGGTAACACTGACGTAAGACGCATGGCATTTGGGCTGGAGATCCTTTTAAATCCTCCAGCGATGTTTGTAATTAAGGAAGGAAGAGCATCTGGCCGTTTTCTTGCTAAGCTTTAAGTGTCTGTTATAAAACAAGTTTCATCATCTGCCCACTGAAAACTTAAATGGTTTCCATGCGAAATGCTACTCGCCGTAACGAATCCGCAACCTTTGATTCCTACATAATCCCTGTCCAAAATGTATTTGAGCACACAAACATGTATTCAAACACTTTTAGACTTCCTCTTATAAATATCCATTCGTATAAGTACCGTATTCTATTGTAGAGTGATCGGTGAGCAGATTCATCTCGCAAGCCATTGATTGTGAATTTGTTCTTTACTCATTGAAGTGTCTATATAAAGTATGTGTTTTTGAAAATAGCATGTTTTTGCTGGACTACTCTAACAAATATTAGATTCAAATCAATATTTTGCGGATAACAATTATTTTTAAAAACCGCCACTCAAGGGGAAAAGACTGAAGCAAGCTCTCTGAAGATTACATTTTAGGAAAGCTTGAGGGTGCATCGGACGAAACGTTCCTATCAAAACGAAATGAGAAAAATCTGAATAATTCATGCAATAATATTTCAGAACACTTATTTCCTACACGTCTTGGAGGTATGGGGTAGCCCAACGGTTACCCACACAGAAAACTGAATCGGCAAACAGTTTGAATTTTGGCTGGTACTGCTTCTGTTAACTTAGCACTGAAGCCATAGAGAAAGGCATGAATCAAACTCTCCTTGAATAGGAGGGGCAAGGTAGCCTAACGGTTATTAGGCTAGAACACGGAATCAGCCAATTGAGTTTAAATTTCGACTGAGGCTCCAATGTTCACTTAGCAGTAATGTGAACTTTGGAAAAAAAAACATGAATCCACATCCATGAGCTTTGTGCAGTCTCTCACAAAGAAAGACAGGTTGAGTTAGCACTTTGGCACACCACTCTCCCATAACTAACTTACCACCCTGGAACTAGCAAGAGCAAAATAAGAACGGTTATACATAGTCAACCTTGACGGTTGGCAGTCAGAAAAGGTTTCTACAGATTTCTTATCATTGGCTTTGAATATTTTAGAAAATACTTGGAAGAAAAATCTAATAATTATTGATGTTCTCTTCAATCTTATTTCTGTTGCTTTTTATTGTAATTCCTTGATCTTTCCTTGTTTTCACTGTTTAGAATCACTGTCAGATTTACTGCCAGACCCAGGACAAAGATATTTCTCCCAAAATATCTCATCAACTCTTCCCAAGTGGTTAAACAAGAGTTACAGACCGCAATATGACACTTGATTTATAATCGAATATATAACTACTGGTATATAAAAGCATATACATATATCGCCCATCAAGAAGTAGACCCTTATCACTATGTTACAGAAAGTTAATACTGCTAGTGTAAAATTACACAATAAAAAACAGACATCAGGTATTATGTATGACCAAACTCTACAGCATTGAAACTGTTGCCAAAAATATGAATATGTTGCCGTCCAAAGATGAGTACAACACTACGAGAAAATATTTTTGGTAACAGAGTTTCAATGCTGTTGAGTTTGGTCATAATATACCTGATAATGTTTTTTTTGTGTAATGTTCCACTACAAATACTACACGCCTGCTAGGTTTAGAAGACATTCTATTAAAAAGTGGTCTACTTATTTATGGGCGATACTGTAATTACCAAGTTCAGCTTAATAGGTCCAATTGTGACATCACTAAATGTCGGCCTGGTGCATTCGTGCGCACACTTTGTATACATATTTTATACCGTTTGCATAATTACCTGTCTACGTTTAAATAGAGTGCCATTGTAGTTCATTCACTGATTTTCCAACATACTTATAAAAAGAGAATAGCGAGTATTTTCTAGCCTTCTATTTTCCTTTCATTTTGAATAGCTAATTTTTTTACGGCTGTCACGTTCACCATAACAAATTGGGTTTTATGTTGATTGAAACAAAAACCGCTCTATATACCTTTTTACAATCAATAAATTATGCAGTTTATTTACACTTACCAACTTGAAGTACTGTAATGGACGAACTAATCGAATTACTATCACTATAATTACACAATCTAAATGTTACAATATTTTTCCTACGTTGCAAAATTTCAACAGCTACATCTATTCGCATAAGGATCACTGGCATCATATTTCTCATTTAGACACTGCTTTTAGAGTGTATTTACATATGCTGGTAACGTTGGCATATCAAAAACATGAACTCTTTGTTATTTCACATTTTCTTTTGTATCTGCATGGTAGATAAACGCAACATTGTCTCAATCGTTAGCCACGAATCTCTAGAAAATAGCAATTGTTTCTGAATGGAAGAATTAGGTAGTCTTGTTATATGGGCTATACATTTTAAATATGGTTTAAACTTTAACAGACTATACCTACTTAGGCGGTGCAGGAGGCCTAACGGTTAAAGGTACGGAGAATAGAATCAGCGAACGGAGTCAGTTTGCGTTCACTTCACACTAATGCCCTTGCTAAAGGCACGAATCCATTTCTCCCTCTAGTCATGGTTAAATAGCACGGTAGTTGGAGCCCTTTAAGCCCAATAAGGCAGGCATCAGGCTAGCACCCCGGCTCTAAAAACCTACAATTGCTACAATGATTACCGAATTCGAGAAATGGAATCAAAATCATTACCTCATCTGTCGTGTGACACGGGAGGCAACTGGACTGAAAGTTGTATTTAGAGAAACCACGAGAAGCATACTAACAGATTATGCCAATCTTGAAACAATTTATTAAGAAAATTATTATCTTTATTGTTAACCTTTTAGTCGGTGCAAAACCTTAGAAAAGAGCTTGAACAGAATCCTTTGTCTCTCGGCTATTTCTTAACAGTCACTTCTACGATTCGGCCAGCATTGATTCCGTTTCTGGTCTGCGAATTATAATGGGAGCGAGGCAAAAGGAAACGTAATACGTAAACGTAATATTGAACAAAGTTTATAGCCCCCTTCGTAGTTAACACGTTTACTGCAACACAACACAAGTGCGTATTGTGGCGTGTTGTGTATCGACTCCGAAGCACTTTTTTGTTGTATAAAACGATTATGACGCACAAATGTGATATATGGCACTATGTAGAAGAGAAGAGAAAAAAAAAACGAATTCAGTGCCGATGACACACACATTGTCATTCTTTATAGTTTTATTTACTAAAATAAATCATAAGTAGTCTTGTATAGCAATTTGTAATAACTAACCAAAGATAGCCCAGGTAGAAGTTACTGTGCTGATATGTAGGTGTGATACGTTTTTAAAAAAAATAAATATAAACTTTGCAAATTACACCTACGAATACGTCCACATTCATATTAAAAGCACTCATTTATATTTAAAGAAAATGTTCAGCCTGTTTGGCAAAGGTTAACGAAGACTTGATTCCTAGAAATTCAATGTTCAAACGACAAATACACGCAATTCTGGCGTCGCTGTTTACTATTAAATATAAATAATTCATACATAAATCGTTAATCTGTACAACAAACAGTAACAAACGGAGCGCAGTAAAATTCTGCGTTCAAGGGAAAGATTATTGGTATAGTCTCGAAATGCATGCGAGAGAAAAAAACGGTTATAGATATATTTGAAAACAACAGATGTTACTCGGTCGTTAAAATAATTGTGTACTGGAATACTACTTGTCTATTTACAAAGTTTATAGTTCTAATGTATCGATATCAGAATAGACAGCTTGTGTTAGTTCAAACCTCCCAAACACGAATTATCCTTACACCTGTCCACTCGTACACCCACCCACTGTGAAAACGGTCAATAAACGTATAAAATCCCAAGGCCTATTTGTAGTCCAAATTCAGATTTATTTAAATATTTGGAATATATATATATTTTTGTGTGACGTTTTATCAGCAAAATATCTGGTCAGCCGCTCCAGGAAAATCATTGCTTCCATCTATGCAATGTCATTAATCACTGTCCGATTCACTGCCAGGGTAAAAATAAAACAAAGAAATTTCTCGCAAGATATCTCGTCAACCGCTCCAGGACAATCAATGCCTTCACCAGCTAGGTCTTGTTTTGGATCGCTGATTAATTTTCATAGTAAGAGAAACCGAGGAAAACAAAATATATCACGAAATATCTCGTCAGCTGCTCCTAGTTTAAACATGTATATCTGAAACCGTCAAACAAAACTGTCACCAAAATCGTCAACATAGGTTTCTTCAGTTTTTAAGCTGTCTGGCTGACTTGCTATGTATGTATCACGGGTACAAACCCCACTAATGGAGCTAAGGGACTGAAAATATTGACTCCTCATTACGTCAAGAAAAAGAAACGTTTTGTGGTTGTGATTTTTAAAATTTGAATTCAGCCTGTTTCTTTTGCAGAGAACATTAAATATCTATTTACAACGGAGAATACAACCTGGAGGGAGAAGGAAAAATGAATTGTCTTAAAAAAAAAGTTTTTAAATAAAGAACCTGAAATTGCAAAATACTTTAAGCTTGAAATATGGGAGCACTTAACACGTTAAAAAAAAGCCACCGGGAGGAATTCTGATTTATGCATATAAAATGTTTAAAAAATGTGGACACAGAAAACCTAGAAGCTATAATCTAACAGTGATGGAAGATATGAAAAAGACAAAAAATAAAGAGAGAATTGTTTTTTGAAACATACTAAAAACAGTAAGAGAAAGAAATATGCATAGCGAAACAAAACACTACTAGGGTGAGAAAGAAGGAATAAAACACATGGGACAGAAAGAAATGTTATACAATGGACATGGAAATAATAAATGGGGACAATTTGAAACCTTAAACCGATATAGAAAGGAGATACGACGGATGAACACTGGAGTTTTAGAAACGTAGGCGCCAGAATGAGAGAAAATGGGATAACTTAAATATACAAAAGCCTCGATTAAAGAAGTATTCAATGTAAAGTCTCCAATCGTGGGTAAGGAAAAAGAGCTAACAAAAATGGATGAAAAGTTAATCTATCCACCGAATTGGTGGTGGCCAAACATGTAGAGATCACAGGACAGCACAGTATATTAGAAAAAGAAACACGAGTCAAAGATATAAAAACCATTAGAAAACTTAAATAACAAGTATGGTTAGTCACTCAATAGAATGTTGTTTGGCAGCATACCGTGATGGAACGATCAATAAACAAAAATGGAAAAAGGGGTGATCAATGAATAAGTTACTTATCGCCTTTTGTTGGACAGTGATCACTAAAAGAGTCCGAATTTTCAAAAATTGAATGTTACAAGAATGTCAGACAACCCTTGGACATAACTGAACGTGGATCCCCAGAAATCATAGACGATTTTGTCGCCGGCAGAAAAGAAAAGATGGCTTGACGACTTAGGTTCCGGGGATATTGGCATCGCGACACCCACGATCGAGAGATCTGGCGAATCTTGGGGGAAGGTCTATGTCCAACGACGGACGTTAAAAGACTGGAGATGAAAGACATTTCTAAAATCAGAGGAGCGGGATGAACAATGCTATCTGAAAACGCCCCCTGGGCCCCTAATCGAGGGGGGACCCAACAAGCATTATAAAAATACAACAACAAGTATATATTTGTACATGAATTGCAATACATAATAATTCAGCCTTTGGGTTGTTTGTCACCAATTAAGTGATAGTGTATGTCTATTGCAAGTTTTTCGTTTTCACCAAATCTTACTAAATGTTGAATTGGGTGGGGGGGCTCAAGGAGTCAAGCCCCACGGGCCCCTTGAACTCTAGCAACTCCTCCGAATTAAAAAAAACAAAAAAAACAAACGTGAATGCAGTCGGACACGGGATAGAGACCGATTTAGCATAAACTTACATTGCAAATTGAAACCCCCCCTTTAAAAACCTATTATGGGGGCAAATGTTAATTTGTCAACCCTCTAACTTCATTGGTGCGGCCTGTATGGGCGATACATACCCAACAAGGCAGACCCACTTAAAACCTGAAGAAACGTATGTTGATCGTTTTGGTTGACGGTTTCTAATTAAAATGGAGGTAAAAACAATCAAATTTAATTTAAAAAATGATACGTTACAATACTCAATCCAATAATGATAAAAGTTGAACGCAAAAGAGAAGAGATGAGGTAAAATGAACCTTCGAAAGGCGTGGGATTCCTTTATTCCTTTTTAGTTTGCAAATTAACAATTTTATGAGCAAAAATCTGTTGGGGATGCATAGCGCAATGAAATAATTTCTCATCAATAAAACAAGGTTTGATTGACAAGAGATTTAATTTTCTGTTCCTAAGGGGTTGGAATCTTTATCTTTTCTATTGCTTTATACAAAAACTGTTTCTGAAACCAGTAATATCACTGGTAGGATTATTATAGAAATAGTTTTAAAAATTATTATAATTATTACACATGTAATGACAGATCTAGTAGGTGAGGGGAAAAAGAAATTAGGATTATATTTTAGCACCGAATTCATCTGAACCCAGTATATGTAAGCATGCTTTCTGATTCTCTAATTGCTGCTCACTGACTTTACCCCAACCCCACCATTCCTCTTAGCTTAAGCAGCTTTCTCAACTAAATCGATTCCTAGACTGAGGGGAAATTCAAACACCGAATTTTGAAGACTTTTACCTGAAATCTGCTACCAAATTTGTATGTTGCGTATTTAAAGAAAAATGGAGAAAATAGTCAGATATGAAAGCAAGTGCTACAGACAAAAATGTATTATTAATGAGCAGGGCCGGATTAAAGCCACTAGATGCCCTAAACACAGCCCCAAAATGGTGCCCCCCACCCAGCCCTCCGATTGAAAAAAAATTTCAAAAATGAAAAACATTCTTAAAAAATGAAGGTCATATTCATTCAAAACACATCAAAATACATAAGAAAATACATTTCCTACAAAAACACTAGTTCACTGAACCGAATCTATACCTATAAAACGTGTTTACACAATGATCAGTTTCCTACAATAGTATCTGTGTGGTCGATCGAATCCTTTGGATATTAGAATTAACTATATATAAGAGAAAAACATTTTTTAAATTTAAACTTTCATGTTAAACAATTTAAACAACTTTTAATAATTTAACGCGGAAAACTGCAAGAAACCTGCGATGCCCAGTTCTCCTTTGATGCCCCAAGCACATGCTTATTTTGATTCATGGTTAATCCATGGCTGCTAATGATTGTACTACTGAAATGCATTAACATCAGTAAAAAGAAAAAAAAGATTATTAGTGGTCAGGAATCAATGTAAACGTTACTGATAGAATAAGGCTATTATATGCACAGTTGTATATTCAGAACAAAAGTGGTGACTGGAGACGAAATTTCAACAGGAGTTTGATATGTAGTGTAGCCACGCTTATTCCACCTTGGCCAATGACAGTCAGGCGGAATTTACAACTGCATCATTTTCCTCATGGCCCTTTTTTTAATCGATGCAATCTTAACTACCAAAACTACAGTTCTTGAATTATTCGATTTTCAAATGAGGATTTTTGATTTTCAGAAACGTTTGCTTTATATTTTAACAATCTTATGGATTGCGATCATGTTAGAAAGCTATCTTAATTACAACAGAGAAACATTGCTCTTAGTATTCACGATGAATAGACAAGTCTTTTGCAATCATCTATTGTCATTAGAACTATTATACATCTACGCGAAGCAAGGTGGATGTTGGTTACAACAAACTTCAATCGAAGAACCACTCTAGGTTGTCGATCTTTCGGCAGAGCAAGCACAACCTTCAAGAACAAGAAAATCCTATTAGTTTTAAAAAGAAGGGTTTAGAACCAATACGTCCTCCCGATTGTCACCTATGGAGCTGAAACCTGGAACTTAACCAAAGAGGGTTGGTCATGTTGAAAGAATGTCAGACAACCACTGGACATCACGACTCACAACATGGTTCCCCAGAGATCATATGCGAAATTGTGGCCGGCAAAAATATAAGATGGCATGAGGATTTAGACAAGTTCAGAAAGTATTCGCGCCACGACGCCGAGATGTCTGGCGAATCTTAGAGAAGGTCTATGTCCATAGACGAGCGTTAACAGACTGCTGCTGCTGATGATGATACTGTCAATAACTAAGATATGACATAAGACCACATTGTGTATTCTGTCATTGTGGCTTCTGAATTAAGCTTACGTGCGGAGCTAACAAACACATGGATTAATGATCTTATAGGTTCTCCTTTTCTATAGATAAAGAGAATATTAAATAATATATACAAAGTTATAGATTAAGTCGACTGGAGATTACATACGAGAATTAGAGAAAAGAAGCGGGTGTTATCAGGAAATTATTATTTTATCCAGTTAAAGAATTTACGTCGAATTCTTTCAAAACAACCAAAAGATCAGACCATAGATGTGCTATGTTAAAAAAATGTCTTAGCTTCTTAAAAAACGAACGCAACCTTACGTCACAGCTTGATTTCGAGAATTGATTTTTTTTAAAAAGATGAACAAATATTATTTTATTACGTCATTAAAAAGTTACGCGTGATATGTCGATTTGTCAGATAGTCAGTGAGTGAGTGACAGTGATCGTTGCTAGAGAAGCTTAGCGCATCTAAAAATAAAACACGGGTAGTCCTCCGCCTTTCGAAAGTTCGTTTTGCCTTCGCCATTATGAAAAATGGCGAAAAGCGAAAATAGCGTCCCACGTTTGTTTTGTAGAGAGCCGTTATAGAGGCAGCGCACACCCTTTTCTTCTACGTCGTATTTCCTGTATCCCCCCCCCAAAAAAAAAAAAACCTCTTCCGACTAAGCCTAACATACCGTCATCAGTCTTTTGGGTCTAGGAACGCTCAAAGGCTTATCCAATATAAAGTATTGTAATTGCTTCTTCACTTTACGCAATTTCGACATACCAAAAGTGTTTATAGCAAAGCGGATAGCTAGCAACACGTGTGAAGTATTCAGTGAATGGATAATTTATATCCGAGAGATTATGATAATTATAAAGACATTTTTCATTAGGAACACATATTTGCTCGGCACCGAGTTGTCTGTTGCGAAACGAGCTACCTAAATCTTGTAAATAAATAACGAAATGAGCGCCGTGTGCCGAGCAAATATATGTTCCTAATAAAAAAATGTTTTTATAATTATCCCATATACATACATTGTTGTCCGTAAAAGAAAAGAAATAGCAATGATCAGCAAGCTAATTTTGCTGGCCGTTGTTAATGGGTTCGATCCTCATGAGATCTACCACTATTGATGGTCTGATACAGAACTACTATGTTAATAAATAATATGAAAACAAAAAAGATCAGGACGCACGTCCTACAGCAAAGATCTGCAAGCTAATCTTGCTGGCCGTTGCTAGTGGGTTTGATCCTCATCGGCTGTCAGAGTATAGTCCGATACCAACTTCTGTCCGTAAAACTGGACTCTCCCACTTGGGGGAAATGATTTTGCTGATACAAATACCTCCTACCCACTATTTGAAACTATATTTGAAGACCGATATATGTAGTTGATAATATTTAATCAAAGAGTGGTATGAATAGCTTCCAGCAGTAAACCCAAACTCGAACGTATGACCAGGTCTGAGAGGAAGTAAAGATACCAAATTCCACCACCCACCCAATAGACCCCACTACCAAACAAAATAGCTGTATCCCCTGCCCTGTTACTAATCTGAAAAATGTGACCAAGCGTGTCATTAGTCGTCGTTGAAAACCTTTTTTAACACACACAATTATATATTATATAGAATAATTATGTCGACTGCAGATGACATACGGCGATTAGAGAAAAGAAGCGGCTGTTATCAGGAAATGGTTTTATCTATTTAAATGATATCAAATTCATTTTGATTTATTCTTATTAGATGAAGTATTATAAATCATTATTTTTCAATTTTATGACTACTTTCAACCTCCATCTTAATTGATTATTTGTTATCGAAACTTTTACTCAGACTGCCGGAGGGAAATCGGTCTGAGCAAAAGTTGCGATACAAAGCAACTAATGAATTAAAATAAAGGCAAAAAGTAGTCATACAATTTAAAAGGTAATGATGTCAAATTCTTTTAAAAAGAAAAAAAAGAAAACAGGTTTTGTTAGTCACTCAATAGAAACCGTCACGTGACCAACGTCTTTTGGCAGCATGCCGTGTTGGGGGGTGATCAATTAGAAAATTGGGAAAAGGGGTGATCAATGGATAAGTTACATCTCTTGCCTTTTGTTGGGCAGTGATCACTAAAAAAAAGTCTGATTTTTCAGAAAAGAAAAAAACAAAAAAAACATGAATGCTGCTGGACACAAACTAAGGGGTCAATTTATCATGAAGGGAGTAAATTTTAAAATTGTCACCCCTCTAACTACATTGGTGCGGCTTGTACGCGTGATACATACATAGCTAGCCAACCAGCAGGAACAACTAAAAAAATTGAAGAAAGTTTTGGTGACAGTTTGATTTCCGGTTTCTAACAAGCTTGAAGGCTGCTGGACACAACACCAAGGGATCAATTTAGCATAAGCTTAAATCGTAAATTGAACTTCCACCAAAACCCTATTTAGGGGGGGGGGGTTAAAAGTATTTTTATAGACAATAAGGAGTAAATGTTGAAATTTTCAGCTCTAGCTTCATTGATGCGGCCTGTACGCGTGATACATACAAAACCATCTAGCCGGACCAGCTCATAAACTGAAGAAACCTATATTGACATTTTAGTGACAGTTTCGGTTGACGGTTTCTAAAACAATATTCGTTAACAATAATGGATCTTCCTTGTGAAAAGAGCGACTCAAACAGCTATTAACAAAGCAAGAGACACAGGAGCAGGGTACGAAACAAGTTTTATAGACTAGTCTAATCATCTCTACGGATGCTTGTCATTCGGTTTGTACACGGACTCGCAAGCCATTGATAGTGACACCGAAAAGTCTGTACACGCCATGAAATAATTACCCAAGGGAACCAGTAAGTTTTAATTTCTGTTAGATTCTTATTCATCTATTATAATATATATTTGAGAAAGTCTGACTGTTCTTCTCCCAAATGGGAATTGTAGCCAGGGGTATTGAATTAAATTTCCCTTAAAATGTTCTAACTTAGAGAATGCAAAAGAAATCTGGGTGATTCACAACATAATCAGAATAGTGTAGCGTCTGCGTTAAAGCTAACACTGAAAATAATCTGATATATACGGTGGATTCCGGTTAACCGGACCGCGTCGGGACCAACGATTTTGGACCGAATAACCGAACTAGGCAACATAGTTAGCGACGATTAGATACGGTTGATTCGGTTCTCACAAAATTGGTCCTATTGTGCGGCGGGTCCTAATAACCGATGGCCCTATTGTTGGATAGTGGGGTGAACATCCGTTGGGTCCAGGAAAGAAAGAAAATTCAAAAGATACGTTTTGTCGGCCGAAGAATGAAGAGTGGGAGAGAGATAAGGGTGCCGAGAGACCGTTCTCGACAGGGGAACCCGGTCCCGTGCCTTCTGTTCCGGCCGCTGCTGCTTGTCTCTGCTTGAGTCTCGAGTTTCTCCGTCTCTGAGCTTCATAGGGTTTCGGACTGCTTTCGGACGCCCACGCATATGCATCTTTCCCGAGGTCACCGGTGTCACTTCCACACAGGTGTTGGCCCGGAAATGATCTCCGTGTGGCAGTATATCATAACACTATTAAGCAGAATCCACTGTATTTGAGAAAGTTTGTTAGTCTGCCCATCTGTTTAATCTTTTTGTGTTAATACAACACCAACACTAATCCTTACCCTAGTTTAGATTAGATTAAATTAAATAGGTTCGTAAAAAAACTAAAATATAAATTCAAATAGTTCTTCGGACGATTGAACTCCTTGTTGTTTGAGTTAACACAACGTTCCCCCGATCCATTCTTCGACCTTCAGGTGCTATATCCAAATGTGATGTGGGTAAACAGAGATTTCTTAATTGCTTACCCTATCACATTCGGCTATTCCACCTGAAGAAGGCCGAAACGTAGTGTTAACAACACTAACAAGAACGGAGCTCAATCGTCCTAAGAACTATATAAATGTTAATGACACTTCCCAAAACTATAGAAAATATCTAAAATTTAAATGTCCGGAATAGGTTAGCAGCAAAAGCCGCTTAAAAGTCAGCGTTACTGGTTATCTCCGTTGGATGTTTTGAACAATTTGAGTATAATCGAGTTTACGAACCCAGACCAAATAGTTACCAACCACAGTAGCATATATTTAGCTGAAAGTAATGTTCTGATTCGCCCATAGGTCCGAGAAGCATATAAAAGTCAAAGAAACCGAGTAAAGTCGGGTGACCTTGCCCGCAAATAATCTCGAGTAAGTAGGTCTTTGCGTGTGGGTTACGTTTTGCAGCTGTTGTACAAGAGAAATCTGACAAGAAAATTGATATCGGGACTGAAATTTACGTTTCACAAGCAACGATGCACAAAAGGTCTACAAGAGAGAAGGAACAAAGCCAGACACGGCTATAAAACAAATGAAAAACAAATATTGTAGTTGGGGTAGTTTTTCTTTCTTTTAGAAATAACAGGTTTTCCTCTGTATTTTTGTTAGCGTTTGCCGGCTGCAAGAAATGTATGGTTTTGTTTTATCTACCAGATATGCAATGCCTCGAGAAAGCCATAAAGGAACGGACAAATTAGCATAGAAGGCAAAGCAGTCCAGACAAAAGATAAGAGAAATGTAAGGAAATTAGCGAGAATAAAGCATGTATAATAATCCCCACAAATGTCAAGAACCAACGTGGAAATATAGGAAAATGCAAGGAAAAAAATAGAGAGAATAAAACATGTATATAAATAACAAAGAACCTAAATATGATGATACAGAAATGCAAGGAATACACGAGGCATCCACCCAGTAAACGTGATAAGAAAGGCTCTGTAGAAAAAACGTGTTGAGGAATTCACGTCTTTCGGTCTGACTCTAGATTTGATAGATCGCAAATCCCAGTACAATTTGTTTTGTAAAAAGTAATGATTTAGTGTTAGGTTTAGGCTCATTGAAAACCCATATATATGTCACACCGTCTGTATGTCTGCCACGCTATGGAAACCGCCTAAACATGGGCGCAGCCCAACAAAATTTGGGATGCATACTCAATGGACCTAAAATATTTTTAAATTTAAAACCTTCTGAGAAAAGCTTTTTTTTTTCAAAGGTTTTAGAAGGGTTTCTATTTACAATGACACTATAATGCTATATTTATTTATAGTATTAAATATAGTATACTGTGACATGATCACATAATACGTAAGTGCTTGTGATACCACTTTTAAAAAGATCGTCCTTGTATCATTAACTAGTCAAAGATGTAGTTCCGTTCAATATACTTATTTTATGTTTATATATACTTATTTAAGGGGTAAAGAGTGAAGGAAAACATTTTCCCCTTGAAGAGGGTATAAAAAAGAAGGGAAATACCCCTCCCTTTATGGGGTCAAAAGTGTAGGGAGACTCTTCCCCCGTTCAAGGTGTTAAAAGTGAGGGGAAACCTTTTTCACTTGAATATCTAACCCGGCCTAGACGGGGACATATAATACATGTCCGAGATGAGTGCGAAGAGGTCTATTCTAAGCTGTTTCTGCTTCTTTAACCTATTATATTATGGATGGTGCAAAAATAAAAATAAAAAGTTTGATGCTTATTTTCGAAAAAAAACAACAAACTATTATTTAACTATGTTAATGGAATATACCATTTTAAAGCGTGAAATTCGCTCTATTTATTTAAGCTGAACTATTTATTCTGGTTCATTTGAGGCCGTCAAATCAAAGATTCAAATTAAAGCAATTATGTTGTAAGAGTTCATAATGGAACGTAACGCAGCGGAAACTGCTCGCAATATCAACCAAGAATTTGGCCAAGGATCCGTCGACGAACGCACAGCTCAACATTGGTTCCAAAGATTTCGAAACGGAGACGAGAGCCTTGAAGATGAGGAGGGTCGTGGACGTCCTTCTGTGATGGACGACATCTCATTGAGGGCCATTAATGAGGAAGACCCACGCAAAACAACTCGAGGGGTTGCAGAAGAACTAAACAGACATTTGGAGAAAAATCAAATTGGAGAAGCAAAACAGCTCAACAAATGGGTGCTGCACGAAAAGCAAAACATTTGCCGTTACAATTATGATTACACCAACCGAAAAGTTGGCATCAATATAACATGGAGTTTATCGACAGCCGAGTGTTTCGGTGGAAAAGTAAACAACACAACATAATTAACCCTTTATGGGG
>VCCN01006957.1:6655409-6671184 GCA_006491835.1 Architeuthis dux | reverse complement strand
TGGAGTAGAGTTTGATCAGTGCAACCAGCATGAATACACTTCTCCCTTGTTTGATTAGCTACGAGTCTGTTGTTCAAGTTGTTATCATCCTTTATGTATTAAGATAATTCTATTCATTGAAAAGTGTCACTGTCAATATAAGCGGTGCATGAATTTAAGTGTTCGGTGCAGAAACTTGGCGATAATACATTTAAAAATGGATTCTTATGAATGCACACTATATTTTGTAACTTTTTCAATAGAGTAAAAGCATCTCTCCTCCCTAGACTGCTTTGTTAGGCAGGGGTGCTTAATGGACAAATCTTTGTGAGGACGATGTTCAAATGGCGGGGTTGGGAGGATATGATCCGCCTTTTTTCTTTAATATTTTAATATAATAGAAATTCGCCAATTGTTAAATCATTTTCATATGCTATTTTGGTATTTCGTACTTCATTCGTCCAACTAATCTCCAATGTATTTCCCATTAAGGCAATTGAAACAATTTCCCCCCATACTAGTAGAAGCGGAGGCATTTTCTTCCTTTCATTGTACTTTTTAAATAAAGCAAAGAGTGGAGCAGAGATCCAAGGTTTTGAAACACATTGAAGAACAGGATAAAGTAGCTTGGGATATGAATGCAAATTAGTCACTAATGCACTCTTAGGTAGAAGAATGGCAATTGTTTAATTCATATAGACTCCTTGTGGGGCATAGGACCGCAACTACTCTGTCGTGGTTTCAATAGCATGTGGGGTTTTGACACGGTGGAGTTGCTAACACTACGCCCAACCACCTTTATCTAGCTATGACTAGCTATGGCGACTACCAAGCCGGTTTTTTTTTATGTCAGTGTAACAAACAGGGAATTTGCCATGATCAGGCCTTTTCACCAAGGGCGGTGTGTGAAATCTGGAACCTTATAGAGACCGGGTATAAAAATGGTCACTATGAACAGTGATAGCTTAGGATGTGTCACAGCTTAAGCACTCCCTAGTCTCTTGCCTGACAACAGATATCCGGATATATCTTTTTTTGTCCATCCCCTTCCCTGGAAAAGTGTCAGAGGACGCCCATGTTCACGTTAGTAGGATAAGTAATACAAATGAAATTATACCAGTGATACTGAAATTGAAAGACATCTTAATCGCTACGAAAAAGCGGATTAGTAACAGATTATATACGTGAATACTTATCGTAAAAGGTCTGTCTGCTCTAGAGTCAAACTCTGCTCCGACTTCCTTGCGTAATTCTACTATAACTTTGAGGTATGTAAGACTTTTCAGTTTAGCGCGGGTGGTAACACACCAGGCTAGCGATCAGTAGGTCATGAGTTCAAATCATGGTAGTGGAATGGGGATTTTACATAACGGTGTTCTATTTTTTTTGGGGGGGGGGAGGATTACCAGCCGCGACTTATGGTTGCGAAACATAGAAATTAACCAACCGAGCTGAAAATCAACCCAGAATAGCACAGAGAGCCATGCAAAGAGCAATGCTAGGGATAATTCTAAGAGATAGAAAAAGATCAACATGAATCAGAGAGGAATAGAGTGAAGGATATTATACAACTAATTAAGCAGCAAAAATGAAGATGGGCTGGCCACCTAACAAGAAGAGATGACAATAGATGGGGGGAAAAGAATAACCGATTGGTGCCCATGGGACAGTAAACGAAGTAGGAAAAGACCAGACACAAGATGGAGGAACGCGATAGAAAAGTTTGCCGGTAAGACTTAGCAGAGGTTAGCACGAGATAGGTCGTCATGGAAGGAGATGGGAAAGGCCTTTGTCCAGCATGGACTTATAACGGCTGATGATGACTTTGCTTTCCTATGTAACAAGAACAATCAACAGGCTGTGTCTTGGAGTTTGACAAAAAATATGTTCGCATCAGCCTGTGTAAAGAGATTCATTATGTTTACTCTTGGTTGCAATAAGGTATTTAATTCTACATTAAGGAATTCAGGTATTTGCAAAGTTGTGATTTTATGAATACTTTTTATGCTAAAAGTATTTCGCTTATTTTAAAAGGTTACGACAAAATCGTGTAGAACACATGCAGGGTTAATCCAGTGAAAACAACATTAATTCTTAAGGCTATTAGGATATGACCTTTCAGTACATAATGAAAAAAAGATATCCATAATGTTTGAGCCTCATTTATCAGAAGTCTAAAATTAAGGACAGCAACGCATAGCAGTCGAGAAGGAAAGACTGCGAGAAAGGACGAGTCAAAGGTGTTTGTTTTTTTAAAAATCAGGCACAATGAGTTGTGTGAGGGGGGTGTTCTGACAATATGAATATTGTTCTGCTTTTAAAATTACGACAAAGAGTGAACGGTTCAAAGAGCTGAAAGAATGGGACCAGGAGAAAGTACACACATCTTAACAGCAACATTTTAAGTTCCACGAAAAGAAAAGAAATTAAACAGGTCTTTTGGCAGCATGCCGTATTCGGAAAAGGGGTGATCAATGAATAAGTTACTTCTCTCGCCTTTTGTTGGATCACTAAAAAGTCCGGATTAAAAAATAAAAAAAAAAACAACAAAAAAAACAAAACAACAAGACTATGGAGCCAATTTAGCAAATAATTACATTGTAAATTGAACAAATTTTGGTGGGGGAATTAAAAAGGTTTCTCTAGACATAAGGAATAAATGTTTAAATTTTAAGCACTATCTCTATTGGTAGGACCTGTACACGTGACACATACGTAGCCAGCAAGCCAGCCAGAATCACCTAGAAACTGAAGAAACCTGTCGACAATTTTGGTTGACGGTTTCTAATAACAGGATGGAAAAAGGCATAAGACGAAGAGAATAGAAAGTAATAAGAAAAGAACTAGGCGCAAGTTGTTGTCACTAGAAATTGTTGTTTCAAGTTGTTGTCACTAGAAAATAGTGCGGTCTCTCCTACACAGTACTATTGGTTTATTTTCCCATACCATACTCCAATAACTGGTCCCGAAATACAAGCAATAATTATTAATTCATTTTGAAACAATTGAAGGTGTTACAATGAAAATGAATTCCAATATGAAATCTTAGCAATAATTATTAATTTATTTTAATACAAGTACCGGTGTAACATACCGTTGGGAAATGTGTAACAATATCTGGTCAAAAGCAGCATTGTCAACACACAAATTTATCTATATGTGACGGTAACATAGTAGAGTGCACTACGTATGAGTATAAGAAAATAAGGATCTATTAATAGATTCATTGTAGGGACGCCAATTAGTAGCTATTAATAGATCTACACACCCGGGATGCGAAAATAAAGCAAAACTTCTAGTCCTGTAGAAGGGACTGCACCCTTTTTAGGGACCACAATCAGGGGCACACCAAATGGGGGTGGGCGTGCAGCGCTCTCCCAAGGTTGCCAAATTAACCCTTTTTCGTCTAGATCTTGTTTTGCAAGATAGTCGATAAAAATATGCGATTGACGATTAAAACTGGTAAGTTTAATAAAAGTAAATGTTCAATTTTTAACAGTTATTTGTTCTGGAGTCTTGGTATATAGTTATTCTATTTGATAAATAGGCTTTAAATGAGTCTACAAACACATGGAATATATAAAATGTATCTGATTTTAACCGTTTTAAAAAACAGTTTTAGCTATAACAAACCATATTCGGTAACACAGATTTCTTCCCTTATTTGGCCTTCACGCCCACTTTTCAGCCAAATTAGAGACCTGCAAACACACTGTCGGCAAATTAGAGGTCTGTAAAAATCATTAGGTACGCCCCCCAACCACACTAAACATGTACCAAGAACTAAACTGGAAAATATGATTCCGCGAAAGAAATCGATATGCAAAAATGTATTGAAAATTGAAAACTTGAGCGACACCAGAAAGTAGGTTAGACGCGGAAATCTTAGGGAATTTTCTTAGAATAGAACGCATGTCTCTTAGCTGAAACTGCATTTTTAAATATCCCTCCCCACTCTTAATTTCTATACGAGCAGTGTCTCAGCCCCCATTCTCCGTAAGACAAGTGACTCCCACAATCTGCTTCCCTCCCCCTTTCCCTACTGTTCCGGATAGCAGCAGCCTCCCTCATCGCCTCGGCACAGTTTTTTTTTTCTCGGTAGTGTAAACATGTCAGCAACTGAAATCTTTAGGGATGCAACCCATTCAATAATGACCCGTTCTAACCAGCCCCCTTTCACATTGTGGCTGTGCATGGACCATAAAAAAGAGCGAACAATTTTAAAAAAAAATTTTTTTGTTGCTTTAATAGAAATTCTAACATTCTTGTGGTTAAAGAGTTCATTTTAAGCACATGGACAAATATTTAATCAAAATCCAGTTTTTCAACAAATATTTCAGCGCAAACATATTTCAATAACACTGTTGGAATGACGTGTGCGATTGTGTAGGCTTTCTGTTAGCGTTTGCTTTCATGTAAAGAATACACGGTTTTATTAAAAATCTGTCTTTGAAAAAAAACATAACAGTATTTCTATCAGCATAAATGTATTAATGCTAATGTTTTCACTCACTAAATGTTCACGTCCGAATGGTTAACACAATTACTCAGTGACAGTAACTACAAATAGATATCCCTTCGCGTCTACTTATACGAACAAATGTACAGAGTAAGTACGCATATAGCTTGTTTTATATAAGTGTTCATAAGTTTAGAACATTTTAGTGTGAAAAAGTATACAAAGACAATCATTTATACAATATCTAGGTAATTAATTGTCAGTGATGTAATAACTATAATTCGTTTTAAAATGTACATCGGTTGATAGTCCTACACATTCTGGTAATCTTTTCCATCCTACCACTATTGCTAAAATAGAATTTCCTGATATTTAATCCACTTCTACCGTATATGTATACCTTTATGCATATACCCAGAATACTAAATTCCGCAAATTCTTATATAATTAAAAGCAGCTTCCAAACCGTAGGCTTTTTAAAGATTAGAACACGCCATTTTAATATTTGGGGGGCGGGTGGAATCAACCTATAAAATCTATTATCCGATTAGAAAAATCTGTTTTGCTTCAGGGGAGGAAGTTATGTTTAGTCCTATTAAAGAAATCACATTTTAGGAAAATAGGTATTCCCAGTTGCCATTAAGAAAGTCTATACATAATCAACATCCGCTCAGTATAGCAAATACTTGATTCTTTCCAATTATAAACCAAATTTATTACTTAACTAACAATTATAAGTCCAACGCGCTTCCTGATATTAACTCCACATTTAACCATACCTATGGACGTCTTGATGTATTTAATAAATCCTGTGATATAATGAAACGGCTTGTATGAATTATTTAAGTAATGATAGATCCGCTTACAGAATCGCTTTGCGAACAAGCAAAAACAGTTGCTAACAACGAATTTTTGACTTAATAAATTGAATTGCCATTTACTAAAAAATCGTTGAACGATGCATAGGTTTTAAGTTTAACATTTCAGCTGCAAATAGAATCTCACGAAGATTGGTATTTCATTTAGAACTACCACACCCAGTTGATTGAATACAAGTGGAGACGAAATAGCATGGATTTCAGTGCTAATGGTATTTGCTCCAATATTCAGGTATTTAAATAAACCAGAATTAGTAAGGAACTTTGAGAATAGAACCTGTACGGTTTATACATTTCGCAACATTACTATGAGAAAGATTTCACTGTATTGATGTTTAATGAACTATATACTAAATACAGCACAAGGGAGTGGAGGTAGGAAGATTGTGTCACGCCAATCTTCCAAGTAAAGGATAGGCACTCGAAATCCGTGACCCAACCTGGGCTCGAACAGACTGCTGGCACATGTTGGAAATACTGTTTTACGTGGCAGTTCAGGAACCTCATTCTCTTCGACATGAACATCGAATATCGTTTGAGGGTACAAATTTGTTCATCAGGTCAATTCGAACTCATTTGACCGAAAGTAAAAAGAGATTAACAGATTTTAATCCACTAGACTTTTTAATTTAAAAAATGTTTTTTTACTCGTGTCTGATTGAGACGAAGTCAGTATTTTAATGAACTGGGCAGACATGCATTATTCATTCGGATAATTAAAAGCTAGTTGAAGTGGGATGAGGCCATTCGCATCAAAAGTCAGACTGAACGTTTTACAAGTACCGTATTTTCCAGCATATAACACCCACCTCAATTTTTGCAGGCATATACTCGAGAAAAAAAAAAAAATCAAATAAAAACTCTTTCCCCTGATCGTCATGTCCCTGCGCGCTATCGAGTTATTCTAATGCTCTTATCTATTCAAATCCATATTAACCCCTAGTGGTTGGCTGTTTACATTAGTAACGTTAGTACTAATAAAGCAGTCGCTTCCAGTGACAGAAAGCGCGTGTTATAGGCTGGAAAATATGGTCCTTAACTGCATGGAAAAGATTTGAATTTCATTATCCTAGTTTTATAAGTATATTTTGAAATTTCAGGTTATAGGCTCTATTAAACTCCTAGTTTTATAAATATAAAAGAAAAAAAATAGACCGCTTATCTATAAGCATTTACCTAAAACTGAAATGTATACATGTAAGTGATACTTAAAATTTCGACATATCGTGTTAAAAAGGGTTCGCCATCCCTGCTCTACCGAGATAAAACATGTATTTCTGGCATGAATAGAGTAGTTATTTATGAAACGGAAATATTGCAGATTTTACTGGGTCTAAAGTGACATAATTGGGTTAGTTAAGGATGCTGCAACCGTTCAAGTATCTGTGGGAGCAAACTCAGTAGCTGAAAATCAAATACAAAGGGTCTGACAATTTTATACTATACAGGCGCCCTGAGTTATAACGCAGGTGTTTGGGTCAAAGAAAGCCAACTGCGTTACAACATAGCTGCGATAAAATGTAGCTAGATTAATATTTTGGGGTCCATCATCCACGAACTGCGTTATAACGGGGAGAAGTCTGTACCAAGAATCCACACAAGATTAGATAGGAAATGTCTTAACACCGAACAGAAAAACAAGACGAAATAAATAGCCGAGCAAAGAACAAATAAACTTGCGCCTGTCTAACGACAACACTACACAGTACAAGTAGTGCGGTCCCCACTACAGAGCTAGTCGTATAGTTTTATTTTCGTATCTGACACTCAAGTGACAGGTCCAGAATTACCTAACCCTAACGTGGTACAACAGGTATATCGGAAATGTTTTGACCATACATTGTTTCAGATTTTGGCATACCATTGAGAAATTTGCGACCTTAATTTGTATTAAAATAAAATTGATTATTGCTTGAAATTTACATTGTAAAACCTTCAATTGTTTTTAAATAAATCGATAACACCGTGCAACCCGATCTTTGTTCCTGGATAGTGAGTGTTATTTTCGAATTGCTTATGTGTAAAAGGTGTAGAAAATCGCTATCATTCCTGTCAAAGTTTGCTTTTGTGACTAGGACAGTGATATTTTAACATTTACCTATTTCCTGTTGCACAACGTGTGGATTTGCATATTTTCAGTCACATTTAAAAATAAATCACATTTCTTTTCAGAAAAAACGCCAACATGAATCCAAATTAACATTTATGTAGACTAATGTTAAACAAAAGTGAACTTAGTGATTTAGAAGAGAGTCGTTTTTCGAGATTTACGATTGCACTGTAATTTACTGTCACGAACCAGGCCAAAAATATAATCTCCCATCATGTTCTCGTTATATGAACTTTGGTAGGGGCGTTCAAACTCTAGTATATCCTGGTGGAAGCGCTCGCCTTGCTCCTCCGAATACGCCCCAATGTTCTTGAATTTATCAGGATGAGTGTCAAGGATGTGGACTTTGTGGGACAACCTGCAGCCCATTTTACCCTACTTCACCATAATCTCAACCAGCTCAACATAGTTTTGTTTAGTCCTGTGATTACACAGGAAGCCTTGAATCACGGTGACAAAGCTGTGCCAAACGTGCACTCTAGAATCTTTATCTGTGGTCCGACGAAGATACCTGCTTGGACTCAGAGACTACTCTAAGATGTGCGAGGCCGACAAGGCATATTTGGGCATGCCTGTCAGGGATAAGACATTCTAGGCATTTCTCCTGCAAAATGATAGTGTCAAGACCTTGCTAGACGCCTTGAATTGGTGGCATTCCTCGGGATAGCAAGGACATGTTGTCGCACTACCAAGGGAAAGACTATAGCCGCCCGAATTCTGTGTGGGGATGAACAAAGTCACATCTCCAGATAAAGAGTATTCAGCTTTCAAGTCCTTTCCCTGAGCTGGGGCAAAATACGTAAATTACAAAGGCAAAGTTTGAAGAGAATAGCCATTTTATATACTTTAGACATAATCAGAAAATAACACTTACTACCCAGGAAGAAAATAAGAGTAAAAAGGTTGCATTGTGTAATTAGGGATCACAATCACTGGAGTATGGCATGCAGAAAATAAAGCAATACTACTTACAATGTAAGAGGCCCGCTGTTCCTTAGGGACCACAATATTTAACTTGTACCTACTACGTTAACATAATTTTAAATTCAAGCTTATATCTTTTCAGATGCCTTTTCTCTGCTTCGAAAGAAATGTCACGTTCTTAGTAATATTAATACGTTAGCTTTAACGACCTTGTCATACTCTTCCGGGACGCTATAAACAGGATTCACGGTAGAAAAATAAATTAAAAAGGGAGTCACCTGTCAGCCATTTTGTACAATTTGTGGATCCGGTGAAGCGGGAAAGTGGAACCTCGGGTGTAACGTCCGATAGAATCCAACAGCCGATAAAGTATCCAAGCTTATTTGCAGAAAAATCATAACTTTCGAATCGCAGGTTATTCAGTTGGAGCGAAAAACAGAGGAAAACCATGGATAGTCTGACGCTGAAGTTCCCGGATGTCGTTTCGCACTGCTTACATCATTTGAAATGTCAAAGCCACGCCTGATACACTATTCAAAAACAGGATGCGGCTATAATCTAATTACATCCATTTGTTTATAAGGACATTATTCATGGAAAGGAGTTATTTCTATTCATCTGTCTCTTTGAAATTATTCCGGTCTATGCGAACGGACTGTCAAATCCTGCGCGTATTTACAGATGCTTGGACATAAAAGGGCGTGCAATAATTCATGTGTAGTTATTTAGATGTACAGGAACACCCCGATTAACGTGGCTTCGATTAGCGCGGCAGTTTTTGAGGATGCATTAACAGCGTTAATGGGGGTGTATAAACGGAGATACGACACGTATTTAATTTTACTTTTCCAAGGACCCCAACCCACAAGTTTTCTCATCCTAGCCAACCAATTCTTTTCTGGAAAAAGAGACCTCGCCCACGTCCAATCCCAACCGTAAAACCTGTTGACCTTCCCCGATCCCAATTAGAGATCGACCCTCTTGTTTCGGGTTTAAACCCAGAAAACAGCGAGCGGTCTTACATTAACAAGGTAGGGAGGGTCCCATACAAACCTGCCCCACGTTTTGTTCAGTGTCTTTCTTTTGGGGAATTTGTTGTCCTTCCATTATTATTAAAAAAAGAAAAATTGTATATATATGTCACTACATGGGGTTTTAAATAGCTTAAGTCCAGAGTAATTGTGATGTTATGGTGAATGGAAAGGAAAACTGATTGAAAGGCGAAGAACGAATTATGGTGAGAGGATATAAGAATGTATGGACCATGGATCTAGTTAAGGTACGACCAGCGGCACCCAACCCCCCAAACGGCCTTCGTGCCACAACTATAGAATACGTAGGTTTCACAGTAAAAGATATGCCGATTTGAAAATACCACATGCATAAGTCTTGTAGAAAGTAAAAGCGTAAAGTCTCAGCATATCTAACTACCTTATTTGACGGCATGTACGACGCTCTTTATCCCTCCAAGATGGCTAAAAAGTGAACTTAACCTTCGCTTTCTAGCGCCATATTCTAACTGAAGATTATTACTGCAACTTTTGTATTGTACATATAAATAAATTCGTAGGAATATAAGAATTGTCAGTTTAACTCAATTGGTATGAGAGACTTTGTAAATCACACATCGGGGATTTTTTTAAATTGTACATAAAACGTTTTCTCTTTCAGCACCACTAGTGGGATTAAGTAGAACACCCATAGAGAAAATGCGGTATTTTGGTGAACACAGAATGAAAGACATTGAGAATAAATGTGACGTTATGGTGAAAGAAATAATAAAGTACGTCCGGGTCAGAAAATGAGACTAGCTAAGTTTAAAGTTAAAATAGAGAAGACCAATACCTTCCACCCCCCCACCTTTGACCTTGTGTCACATTTAAAAAAAAGAAGATATTTTTCAAAAATAAGGAGAGACGCCTTCTAATCACATGGTCGTGATTTCAAATCACGGTCGGGGGATGTTAATTTTATATAGAGATTTGGTTTAACGTGACAGACAAACAGTGAATAATTTACTCCCCTAAATTTGGTGAGTGTTGTTACAGGGCGGAACAAAGTCAACTTGGACTGGAGTTTGAACAAAACAACTGGCTGATAAATGAGAGGAATTTAGGGAAATGCCTATGTCTTTACAATTAATTGCAAAATACACAGACACAATTAAGACTAGTATTCTCATCGTAAATATAACCTACCAAAAATTATCCTGAATTATTAATGTTTAAAAAATTAAAATTAAAAACCTGACGCAACGTATATTAAACATTAATTGTAAGGAAAGACAATGTTTTTTTTGTCAAGACACCATGTTGATACTCTTCAACCGTTTGACTAAACAGCACGAAATCGTAATTAATATCTTCCAACGAAACTAATACGCACCCCATACAACCAATACCAGTCTTTCATAAGCGTCACCTTAACCAAATCGGCCACTGAAGTTTCGGAGCATAACTGTAGTCATCCGGTCACCCTTTTCTGTTATAACAATTTGTATAGACTTGATGTATAGGAATAAAAAATTTTTTTAAAAATCGATAAAACTAGTAATAAAAACTGAAAAGGCTTCATTGAATTAAATAACTAAAACAATCGTAGACCACGGACATTGTCCACTGCATTTTCTCTAATTGTAATTAAAGACACGTATGCAGTCATGCAGCAAGCTAACGGTTTAGCAGATCAGAAAACCTGAATATTGGATCTTCATGAAAGGTATACCTTGTGCCAGGTGTTTAGAGGGTTTAATACACCGAAAGTACAGGACTCGTTATAACGCGGTTTGTGATAGCGTCGTTTAGTGGACCACACTATTAATCTAGCTCAAATAGCTATATATAGCTACAAAATAGCGGTAGAGAAATGTTAGTTTTATATAGAAGTTCTGATTTAACGTGACGTGATAGACAAACAGTGAAGAATCTACTCCCCTAACTGGCTAAATTTTACCGCGGCTCGATTGTAACGAGATTGTCTTTCTTAGATCCCAACACCAGCGTAATAACCGGGGACACCTATATTAGTTTTACTTAGAAAATAGCTTATATTTTCCTAATCCTTAAATTTTGGAAACATTTATGTACACGCGCATATGTATTCTCGAGTCGGATGTTAACTTGGCTCCCCTTTTTAGGGTTTGACTAATAAAAAAAAAAAAAAAAAGAACTTATAAATTACCTAGATATATTTTTAAAAAAGAGGGAACTGAAATGAAAACCGTAAATGTATTTATTACGTGATAACCGTGGCCAAGTTTTTTTATTATTATATGTAGATGCCGCTATTGAAAGGTCTGCCTACTCAACAAGCCTGTGTAATTTATGTACATATGAAGAGCGGATATATATTAAGGACAAACGGTCTTTCTCTAGCATGCCACATTCATTGATATCCCGTGTGTTCATTTTTATGTCCCCCACGCACCGAGAGAGGAATATAATGGATTTATACATATCCATTCGTTTCTTTGAAGGCACTTTGTAATAGAGGAATCAAAGAGAAATGGATAGAGTCTGGAAAGGCTCAACATGTGCACAGTAAAATGATACAATAATTCTACGGGTTACATTACTTTCGTCTACATCGAATAGTGCTGGTTTAAAATCGTTTTTGTCCCCAGGATATCTCCAAAAGTTCAATGACATTTTGTCGAATGGTTGGGCATTGGCTAAGGAAGAATTGATGAAATATTTGGGGTGGGTCCAATGATTTTTCGATTGAGAGGGAAGGAATTCCAGGATCCGTTCAAAAATTTACTTAAAAAAAAAAAAAAAAAAAAAAAAAAAAAAAAAAAAAAAAAAAAAATAAATAAAAAAAAATAAAAGAAGAAATCTCAATCGGAAAAAGATCCCTGGATCCACTCCAAAATATTATCAATTCTTCTTTAGCCTATGGTCCACCATTTGACAAAATGTCATTGAAATTAATTGAGAACTTGGAGATATTGTTGGGACAACATTGATTTTAGACTAGAGTGATTTAGACAAAACTGATATTGGCTAAAATGATGTACACGAAAGTGATGTACCACAATTTTACAGTTTAGCTGTGTAAAATCTAAAAAAAATGTATATTTATCCAGAATTTATTAAAGGGTCGTCACATTTTTATTTACATAGACTTAACAGATTAAATAAAACGAGAAAGTGTTGGTTATTGTATCTATTTAATAAAGAGGCCAAATAGGTTCTCAGATGTGTCGAACTGCTTTTCTTTGTTCTCATCCAGACATTTTCAACTATTTGTGTAAATGTTAGGTCTGCTAGGAGGCTGTAGTATTAGTTGTGCATTTTCTAGTGGTGCCATAAGTCAGTGTTCGGACCCATGTAAATGATTTCGAATGCAGGCGAACCTTCCTCCAGTCTGCACTCATGTGACCTCTTGTCGGAGTAACGTTAGCCCAATAGAGGGTAGGATGAAGTGAATAAAGTAGCGAATTATCTTACGTCTATCCCAGGTTATTCACATTCTATTCGTGTATATTGATTATCATGCACCTGTTTTGATATACACGTAGATATATCCAGCAAGATCTATAAGTAGATATAGTGCGCATAGAACAATTGCTTTTTCATTTCATAACATGTGCCAATAGAGAATACCAATCCGAATAACGAAAATATTCATTAAGCAATAGTAATTATATATTGAAGTGGCGTAAACTAGGTCACTATGTATACCTAATATATTGAAGCGGCGTAAACTATGGAGATCTTTTAAAAACTATTTTCGAACATCAAAACACATACATTTAACTACAAAGGATATACGTCAATCACAGAACAAAGGAAAGACATGACCATTTAAAACTATTTTATTAAATTTAACTACAAAGGATATAAGTTGGGTTTAATGTTTAAGGTTAGTGTTAGGGTTATTTAAGTCAATTACGGAACAAATGAAAACAGCAACCTTCATTATCGCGATGGTAATTTCGCTACTGATAAAAATAGTTTACGCCGTCCATACAAAAATGGAAAGTTTACGCCACTTCAATATATAATAACCTTCAAACAATATACAACACATTACCATTAGTCTGACAGCCTCTATCGGTAAGTTGTGGCCAACATGTTTATCAGGGTCTGATAACGCAATCAGCCGCCTCCTTCCGCATCATGGGCTGACGTGAATTTTAGATTAGTGAGAATTAGAATATCTCCTACGAAATACTATTAACATTTTCAGCAGTTGTACTCTATCGGGGAAGACATCAAACAGTAAAGTTAGAAAACAAGAAAAAGTAAACTTTAGTGGTTGAGGGATAGGTGTTTCCCCAACCAGCGCTCGTGATCAATGAACAAGCCTAAGTAACCGAGATTTAGATTACTGATCCTTATCGTAAGCAAAACCTATTCAGCTGGAAAATTAGAACCATAAGGTTCCTACCAACAGTGTGGCCCTGGGTCAGACCACGGACTGGAAACTAAAAAAAACACGTAGGCTATTGTGTTTACAAATCAGTAACGAAAACAGTTTTTGATTTACTTTTTCGACTACATTTATCTTTATAAAGAAAAGGGAAATCCAAGATTACCTCCCCAAAAAGGGGAAAATGACAATTTTGACAAGAAAAAGTAAAGATGAATAGGTAACTTAACTGGCGGTTATTATATGAAATGATCTTATGAAGTAGCTCAAGTGATAGCGTTAAAAACCTTTCGCAATATGGGAGATTGGGTACCCACCCCCGCCAAAAATAAAAGGAGGCATTTACCCCCCAATGTCTTCTTCAGCAGTAACTGCTAGGAAAGTCTCAAAATAATGAAATGAAAACAGGTTTCTAACATTATTTAGAACACTGGTGACATTTGCACAAAATGTCAAAATAAAGGAAATTATGACCCTAAAATCCCCTTTTGGGTCCCCCAAAATGTTATTTCTCAGCAATAACGGTACAGAAAATCGCTAACTTTCGTAAATATCTACAATTGAAACAAACTAATCTTAGGAAACGTACTGACCGGTATTTCATTTCGTGTGTGTTCATAAATCATATCGAGATAAATCCACCAGGCAACTGATTATACTATGGCAATGCCCGCTGCAAATGTACAGGTTTCGAAGTTGACGGACTTCATGCTGTGTGGAGCAGCTTGCCGTAATTGTAATGTCAAATAATTTTCCGTCCATCGTACGAAACTACGGCGTCGAAGTAGTTCGGTTACTAATCTTATTTTCTGTACATACAACTATTTCTTCAATTGTAACAAGTTGATATGGGAAAAATCCAGTCTATATATACGGTATATATGTTCTTTTGTTTGCTTTAGGCGATACCATTTATTGAGTTAGGCGATAACATTTATTGAATAGGCCTTTAGATTCTGATAAGCAAATAACTAAAAGGTTGGTCGTAGGGCAATGGTTAGCAAGCTGATCTTGGTGATCGAAGCTACAGAGTAGTGGGTTCGATCCTCGATGAGGGCCCCAATAGTCTCTTATTTTATTTATTTTTTGTCCCCATTCTGCTTTTTACAACCCTTCTAGTTCTTCCCTCTTTTTTGTCGGCTGCTTTTTTGCAGCCGCACGAGCAGACTCTGACACAGACATACACACTAGTGAAATAAAACAGAAATGAAACAAAAAAAAAAACCAGGGCGTTTAAAAAATGTATGGAACCTATAAATTAACCATGAAAATAGTAAAAAAAAAAAGAAGAGAAATTATTCAATTTTTTATAAATTTATTTCACTTCCGTCTTCCATAAAATATGCTGTGCATTTTCTCATCGTGCCGATCATGACTTGAGTCATTCTGACCCATATTTATTTTTTAATTATTTCAATTAAAAAAGAAGAATCTGTGCAGAAATAACGGAAAAGGTTCCGAATAAAAGGATGCGACGAAGGACATCCATTAATTGACGAAAAATGTTGAAATGAGTGCGTCACATTACTTTGAGGATTCGTCCCCCGTTATAGAATGTCTTGTATTCATTCATGCAACAATATCAGAACAGCAGTAGTCAAATAATTATATGAGCGACGTTGTACAGAGACTGTCGCTTGAAACGTCGATTGATGACAGTGAATTGTGGGTCATTATGAAAACATGATTGCGTCTCTCTCTCTCTCTCTCTCGCTCTATTTTCTCTCCCTCTCTAATTTCTCTCTTCCCCCTCTCTCTCTCTTTCTCTATTTTCTCTCTATATATTTTCTCTCTCTCTCTGTCTCTTTTTCCTCTCTGTTTTCTCTCTCTCTCTTTCTCTCTCTCTCTCTGTCTCTATCTCTCTCTCGCTTACACTGTTGGCATTTTAACTTATCTCTATGCTGCTATTATTGATTTGAAACGGCTGTGCTAGAAAACATCAAATTCGCGAGCTCGAGAGAAGATATCTTTGAGGGAACATTCATGGTTGAATGATTTTAAGAATACGTATATATGTATGTATACGTGAGCGAATTTGTTTACATATATATA
>VCCN01006957.1:6325178-6337195 GCA_006491835.1 Architeuthis dux | reverse complement strand
ACTCGACGAAATGCATCAAGGCTTGTCTTAATGATAATAAATGTTTTTGAGACGTAACACGCGTTTCTCAATCTTTCATTTCCACACCGACGTAATGGCCATCAGCACCACATTTTAAAAAAAAAAACAGAAAGAAAAGAAAACGGAGCGTTTTTACGCTTTTAAACATTTACACTTCCATGGTAAATGTTTCTTCTGTAGAACTATTTGAAATTTGTCACACATTATAGCCAAATCCACACCAGTAATGGATTTGTGAGTCTGATGATTTTTTTTGCACAATGCAGGAAAAGTGGAGCAGATAAATAGATACAGACGCATAATTGTTTGATTGTTTTATTTATTATATATAGCGTTGAGTTTTCTCGCCAATTCACGTATAGTGGTTTTTCACTGTACTGGAGATCAAAAATCATCCAGTTTCTTCAATTCGCTGGCTGTATCATTATTATTTGCACTGGCTGACTCTTCACACCATTAGTCACTTCTGGCTTTCACTGGAGATCAAGAGACAGCAAGTCTCCTCAATATTCCAGGACACTGGCTGCTTTCAGTGATGCTGTTCGTCTAGATGGTGTCGATTCTCTCCCGAATTTCCAGTTTCTTCAAGCCCTTTATTGGGATCTTCCAAGGCCCCAACCAGGATTAGTACTACTGTCATCTTTATGTTCCATAATCGTTTTAGTTCTCTCGGAAGGTCAAGATACTAGCTTTTAAGTATCTTTCAGTTTCAATTTGTGATATCCGTTGGGACAGTGGAATATACTATTTGACACTTTCTTTCTTTCTTTCTTTCTTTCTTGTTCACTACAACTAGATCTAGTCTTCTGGCCTGGATTGGGTGATCAGTTTGAATCTCGATGACACAGAGGATTTTATGTGTTTCATTATCTAAGACATATTCTGGTTTGTACACATACCATTGTTCTGTATGGTCAAAACGCAGTCGATAGCACAGATTATTATTATGATTCTTCTTCTTCTTCTTTCCTGTAGAGCCGGGTCCAAGGTATGGTCCTGGGGCGCTATAGGGAAGTCTTCATTTAATTGACAACACTTTCCCTACTATGTGGGCTGTTCCAAGTAGGGCGATCTTTTGGACTACATGGATGTTGATGTTACCTGGGATACGGTTGGTGAAACTTTCTGTTCCCTTCTTCACAAGTCCTAGAGCTCCGATAACCACCGGTGTTATGGTGGTTTTCATGTTTTCATATTATTATTATGATTATGATGATGTTCACACCAGATGCCTGGTGGTCATCGCTGGAAACTGAGAAGCAGCGAGTCTCCTGACACTGTGGTTTGTACCGTACCAACCTTCCCCAGGTTTTTGTCATTGTTGTTGTATTGTTCTTTTTTGTGTTGTGTTTTCCTTCTCCTCTCTTCCCCATGTGCCTTATTCATGTTTGCTGTTAGGCCATTGCTGGCGACTGGTGGTCGCAGGTCTCATACCTCCAGTACTCTCCTCAGTATTCGTGCAGACCCCAGTAGTGCTGTGGTCTGCATAGTCTGTATCCTTCCTCTTATCTCTAGTTCCTCCAATCTTTTTTCTAATGTCTTTGACACAGCTCCCAGTGCGCCTACTATTATCGGTACTACCCTAACATTCATGTTCCACACCCTTTTCAGCTCCCGGGCCAGGTCCTGATATTTTCCTAGCTTTTCACTTTCCTTCGTATTGACTCTGATCCGCAGGTACAGCCACGTCTATTATTTGACAGGTTCTCTTTCCCTGGTCCACGACTATGAGGTCTGGTCTTCTGACTTGGATGGTGTGGTCCGTTTGGATGTCCAGGATAGTCTCTGGTTTGTGCTGGTACCACTTGTCTACATGGTCGAATCCCAGTGGTTTGCACAGTTCCCAGTGTATAACAGTTGCTACCCTGCTGTGCCTGTTTTTGTACTCGTTCTGGGCTAGTTTACTGCATTCACAGATTATGTGGTTTACAATCGTATCAGTTGCATCCCTTTCTCCACATAGGCGACATTTGCTGTTTGTCTGGGTTTTGTCGACCTTCGACTTGACATAGTTTGTCCTGATGCCTTTGTTTTTGGGCTGCCATTATGAGAGATTCTGTTTCTCTCCTCAGGTTTCCTTTGCGTAGCCATGTCCATGATCGTTCGTCTGCGATATTTTGTAATATGTCTTTTGAATTCCCCGTATTTTATTTTCTGGTCCCATTTTCCCTTCCTGGTTGACTTCTTATCCCTCGTTTGCTACTTTGTTTTACTGCTTCGAGTGCTTTGCATGATATATTCACTGCTTTCTTGTACATATTTCTCTAATCCTATTTTTTGCAATTTGGACACAGTCTTTTATACTGATGAGTCCTCTTCCTCCTTCTTTCCTCTTTACATACAATCATCATCATTATTATCATTATCATCGTTGGATACACCGGTTCCTCTACGATCACCGAAGTTAAGCAAAAGCCGAGCCTGGTCAGTACCTAGATGGGTGACCGTCTGTGAATACCAGCATCCCCTGCAGCCATGCGGATTTCAAAACGTATTGAACACTTCATTTCTTTGGAAGACGTCAGCATGGTCGAGAGAGGGGAAGAGTAACTTGGGCACAACACTTTCTCAGGCTGTTACCCATAGCCGGCGGAGGCCTCAGATTATTATCATTATTTCCTTGATTTGCGGTTTCATACAATCATATACCAAGTCTTTCACCTGGGACCTAAGGTAAATGAAGGTTTTCTTAGGAAGTTATTGAGCATTTTTTTTCTCCCCCTTTCTTATTATACCATTCGTTTGCCTTCCACCCACTGGGCACAGACACGCGGATATAATTGAAACACTATAATTGAGGAGGAGGAGGAGTTGGAGTAGGAGTATTATTATTATTATTTTTTTTTACATTACATATATTCGCATATTCACACCAGAAGTCTGGGGGTTATCTCAAGAGATTGGGTGTTAAAAAGCCTCTCCAAATCTCTAACACCTTTCTCAGATACCAGCAACGCCGTTATTTTAACTGAACGACATCCAACTTATTTTGCGTTTAGCAATGATCCAAGTGCGCCTACTATTATAGTAACAACCCTCACCTTCATGTTCCATGAAATCTTTGATGCTTCGTAAACCCACCGTATTAATTCCGATTTTACAATCTCTTGAATATTATGATCTTCTTCGTCTCCAGAGCTGTAATCTTTTGAACTGATGCTGCAATTACTTTTTGCCCTTGTGCTGCGTGTCATTATGAACAAGACTTTGCAGATAATAGCTACCTTTTCAGGAAACCAGTCGTCGAAATTATGCACGCAATTCACATTTCTTTTCTCAGAAACGTGTTTACTACGAGTTTGAACCCCAATAATTTTATTTTTGTTAATACTTGTGAAATAAATTCGTATACCTGAATTTGAAAATAATTTGAAAAGAATAGTAACCTATATTACAACTATCGAGATTCTTTTCTAGTATACTTTTACTTATCTAAGACCGCTTTTCCAATCTACTTTTATTTCTTATCTTCAAGAACATTTGATTATTACTTCAATTCTTTGTTTTTTTTAGATAACCAGCAAGATATCTCGACTTTTAAGATAGTTTTGCCTTTACATTTTTTTTTACTCCCGTTGCACATCCATATGTGTGGCACTGTTTACTTTTTCGTATTAAAAATGATTCGGAAACGTCATCTTAAACTGACATAGTATTTATTTACTGAGACTATTTTGAGGCATCCATAAATTGTTTTGAAACTTACCGATCGATATTTGCTAAGCGTGGCTTAGTTTGGCACAAGGACAACGTGTGTTTTGAGGATCGAACTCACTACGATAGTATTGGTCTGTAAAGTTAGCTTGCTAACCACTAAACCACAGAGGAAGCGTCGTTAAATATTAACTAAGTTTAACAATATTGAAAGACCCATTGAAGCTCAACCTTGAGCTGACTACTACAGGACTGGCCTGCGAGATTACTGTATCTGGGCGTATAGGACAATTTTTTTACCCAAGAAGTGGCTCAAAAGGTGAACGTAACCTTCGTTGACATGATTCTCATTGGCCAGAACTCGAAGAGGAGTTAAGAGTTAACTGGGTGATAAATGAGAAAAATACATGGAAATGCGTTTTCTTTCTAGTCATATTCCTGGCTGAAATAAGGGGGTTCATATAGGCCGTCTAATATGGTAACTGGCTAAACATAGTTCCCCAGCAGGATGACCCTGTATCGCAACTGATTTAACTGCTCTAATTTAAATATTCATAACGGTCTACACCGATTTTAATTAGAAACCGCCAACCAAAACTGTCACCAAAACTGTCAACATAGGTTTTTTTCAGTTTTAAATTGAGTCTGGCTGGCTATGTATGGATCATGCGTACAGGCCGCACCGATGGAGTTATAGGGCTGAAGACTTCAAAATGTAATCGTTATTATATCTAGAAAACAAGGTTGTTGTTGTTTTTTTTATAATTCCACCCTAAATAGGTTTTTAGTGGGAGTTCAATTTAAAATGAAAGTTTATGCTAAATTGGTCCCTTAGTTTGTGTCCAGCAGCATTCACGTCTGTTTTTTGATAATTTGGACTTTTATAGTGATCAATGCCCAACAAAAGGCGAGAGAAGTAACTTATTCATTGCTCACCCCCAATGCGGCATGCGGCCAAAATACATTGGTCGCGTGACCGGTCTACTTTTATTGATAAGTTTAGCAAAGCTCAGCACAAATCGGGAAACTGTTTGCTAACCATTTTTTCCACAGTGAGGTACCCAATTCTATGTTATTATTGCAGTGTCAAATACAGTCCGCTTTTACTGCGTAACGGGGGGCTACTATCACTTGTTACTTCTTCAATTAAATAATAAACAGAAGCAGCTAATTAGTATGTATCAGTCTTACTTGCGGTCCGGTCTTCGTCTGTATTAGTTACGACTTGCAGTCCAGTCTTCGTCAACCACAACTGTCAACAGATTTGGCTGGCTGACTGGCTATATATGTATGTATATGTAAAGGTGACACCAATGGAGCCAGAGGGCTAACACTTTAAACATTTACTCCTTAGCAAAAAGGGAGATGGGCTGGCCACCTAGCAAGAAGAGATGACACTAGATGGGAGAAAAGACTAACCGATTGGTGCCCATGGGACAGTAAACGAAGTAGCAAAATACCAGACCCAAGATGGAGGGACGAGATAGAAAGGTTTGCCGGTAAGACTTGGCAGAGATTAGCACAAGATAGGTCGTCATGGAAGGAGATGGGAAAGGCGTTTGTCCAGCAGTGGACTTATAACGGCTGATGATGATGTCTAGAAAAAAAAAACGTTTTCTGAACACCCCCTCCCCTTAATAGGTTTTTAGTGGGGGGGGGTCAATTTACAAAATAAGATTCTGCTAAATTGATTCCTTAGTTTGTGTCCAGCAGCGTTCACGCTTGTTCTTTGAACATTTGGACTTTCTTTTAGTGAGAAGTAACTTATTCTTTGATCACCCCTTTTTTCCCAATTTTTTAAATTTACCAACCCCCAACACGGCACGCCGTCAAAAGATATTGGTCTCGTGACGGTTTCTATTGAGTGACTAACCAGAGCTGTTATGTCTAAACTTCAGTTGTTCACACTGTCCATTGAGATTAATTAGTGGAGACATTTCACACTTGCCGATTAAACGAAAACCGCCCTTCCTTACAGTCGTAGTGTTACGTGTAAAATCATAGCCTTTAGTTCTAAACTAACTGAGGAGAACACGAATATAATTGAACACGGCAGTTTAGAATTCCAAACTATTCAGGAGACTGGGTTACAAAAGAACAAACTGGTTGTTAGGTATTTCTGCTGCTGGGTTCTAAGACCGAAGTAATTCATGCAAGACACACTGGCAGTACCAAAGGTTGCAAACAGGTAAGAGACAACTCCCAATGGAGTATGGAGTCCGGTGACGAAGACCCGGTTTCTGTTGCATGTGTCGGCTTAGTGATCCTTGCAAGTTTAAAGTCTGGTCGAGACCAGGACTTTATTCCTACAAGTCTTTTTATGATCACCCCATTGGTAGAATGCAAGTTCACCGAAAGGATACCCCCATCCTAATCACACAACTTAGAGTGTACTCAATTAGCTGATGAGTGCACAGGGATATTTTTCCTGATGAAGAGTTTTCCACACTCTTCGCACATACCGGGAATCGAACCTGTGACCTTCTGCATATGAGGCAAGCGTGCTGGTGATTGATTCTAAAGACGAAGTCATGGAGGAAACAGAGTAACACTGTTGGTACTGAACATTAAAAACCTCAGTAAAATCTATATATGGAACACCATCGAGTTATTCATCATCATCAGCCTTTTAAAGTTCGTTGCTGGACATAGACGTTCCCCAAGATTCGCCATATCTCTCTATCGCCAAATGGAGATCGACTGTATGACTGGATCACAAACTATCGTTGCCCAGCAGATCTCTAGTTGATATTTATTCAGCTCAGATTAGCTTGGCACAATATTACTGTAGTTAGGCCCTCGAAATCAATATAGTAGAAATAATCTACTTTGTTAACCATCGATATTTCACCAGATCTCTCTATCGCAGGCGTCGCGGTGCCGATATCTCCTGAACCTGTCTAAATCGTCACTCCATCTTATTTTGCGCCGGCCACAGTTTCGCATATGTTCCCTGGGAATCCATGTTGTTGTCGTGATGTCCAGCTAGGAGTGACATTCTTGCAACATTGCATGGTTCTTAATTTGAGAGCCACTATTTTAGTTAGGTTCCATATTTCAGCTCCACGGGTGACTATCGGGTGGACGCATTGGTTGTAGGCCCTTCTTTTTGTTCTTGAATGTTCAACTTGCTCTTCTGAAAGCCTGTGAACCTAGAGTGATTCTTGGTTTGATTTCTTTTAAGAATTTCATGGAGATTCGTTGCCCCAGGTAGATGTAGTGGTCTACTTTCTTTAGCTCTGCGTTTTCGATTTTGATCGTTGTTTCTTTGTCCTCAACATGTTTGTTGCACATGACATTGGTTTTACTGAAGTTCAGATGAAGACCTACTTTCTTGCTTTCTTCATTCAGTTCGTATAATATTATCTGGTGTTCATGAAGGTCCTCAACAATTTTGATTCCATTTTTTGTCAAGCCTAAATTCCGAAATTCCGAAAGATCATTTCGAGGAAAGCTGTGCAGAGTTTGGGTGAGCTGGTGTCGTCCTGTCTTACTCCTTTCTTCAAGCTGGAAGGGATACGAATATTTATGTAACCTGATAAAGGAACTGCTGAGTCGGTAGATATGTTCAGTTGGAGAGAATTAATACTTAGAGAGGGGGAATACTGTGTTTATTCCCCATTATCAATGTTTTGTCATTTTCTTGATAAAATGTAAGAGAGGATACTTAATTCTAAATATATGATTATACGTATTTTGTTTATATAGAACAAGTATCTGTTGATTTATTAGTTTCAGTGATTAGAACAAAAAGGATTATTTTAGGCAAAACGTCACATCACCCAGTTGTGTCAGCGCCCGATCTGTTCGAAGTTGATCCCATGTGACTACTGGCCTTTTCTAAAGAGATTTCAGACAGTTGACGAGATTTAGGAGAACGCGATGAGACAGCTAGGACAGTCCCGTTCTGAACGGACAGTTCAAGGGATGCTGGAATAAGTGTGCGGGGTTCCAAGGGAAATATTTGAAGTGACTAATTGCGCTAGGTAGGCTTTATTTTCGTTCAAAGGGCTGGATACCTTCCGGAGGTACACTGTACTGGGAGTCTACTGTGAATCGATGCTTAGCATGGTAGTTTCCGAAATAACTCTTATCTTATAATTCTAATCTCGCCGAGAGCCTTGCTATAGTAACAGTGTGCCAAGCTAAGTTAAGCTGACTAAAGATCTGCTGGAGAACGATAGTTAGTGATTCAGTTATTCCTCGTGAGTTGGATCCCCATTTGGTGACCCACTATTTGAGTACTGTGCCAGACTAAGCTAATTTCACTAAATATATAAAATACTGCCAAATTACGTTGGATACACCGGTTCTCGTAAGATCACCGAAGTTAAGCGACGTCGAGTCTGGTCATTACTCAGATGGGTGACTATCTGGGAATACCGGCTGTTGTATACAGCAGCACAATTATTCTGGGACCGTCTAAACCTATGCTCTACCACCAATTAGTAGAACATCTTGCTAGTACCGGAGCTAAGACCGGACTGTGCACTGGTCCTTTCTCAAGCACACGCTGCTCCATTGAGGACACATGACAATGTGCTCTCCTTGGAGCCGCTATATTCGTATCGAGTTCCTGTTATAGAGCTAATTTTAGCAGAGTGATTTCCCAGATGATTGCGCGTTCGATACTCACCGCAAGCCCCTTAATTAGGGCTTTGTTCTAAATTAGGCTAACCTTCGTAAATATATATCCTTATTACGTTGTTTGCTTGTACCTTTACTACTACAGTGGGAATATCTCGGACAGTTGAATGTACACGTATGATTGCGTGGCTTTAACGATAAACAAACGTATATAAAAGTAAACAGCTAGCCACCGGGGTCAGCGAGGGGCATCATCAGCGTAAGCAGAAGCACCGGAAAAGGGATGTTAAGACATTCCTGCTAGTAATGTACTGGAATATCAATCCGGTCGAATACCCGGCGCCGGATTCATATGGTGGTAGTGATAATTATTTGTGAATCTGGCGCCGGATATCCGGCCGGATTGATATTCCGATACATCACTATTTTTTGCTGCCCATCCTCTTCGCTCGGAAGGGATCAAACGAAGTACAAAGCTTCATCCCTTAGTTCAACCTGTCATTCTCTCTCCAACCAATATTTCAGATAGAGCAAGAACTCAACAATCAGAAACTAAAGAAGTTATAATAGATCTACAGTCGTACAACTTAGTCAAGAAGATCATCGGTCTATCCGTCAAACTGAAATTATTACACTACCGTAATGAGTTCGATGCTCATTGGATCCCTCGGCCTTATGCCAGCCTTATTTACCCCAAGTGAGATATGATTATTACCACATATCACCCCTTACTATTACTTCTTTTCGGTATTGCATTCATTATTATTGTAGTATTTTGCTACACCCTTACATAGTGTATAATTCCTGTGCAAGTTCTGCATAGAATTGACCAACTATGGCAATACAATAACAGTATGTTCTATAGTTTTGAGAAGGGCCATTAATATTCAAATGGTTCTTCGGACGATTGAACCCGTTCTTGTTGCTTGTGTTGTAATCACTACGTTTCGGCCGATCCATTCTTCGGCCTTCTTCAGGTGTAAAGTCCGAGTGTAATGGGTCAAACAGAAGTTCGCAGCAACACCCGGGCCCTGCGCTCTAAGGGTTACCCCTCCCCTTTAAACATAACTTCAGTTTAACCCGTCACACTCGGATTTTACACCCGCAGAAGGCCGAAGAATGGATCGGCCGAACCGTCGTGTTTTACAACACAAACAACAAGAAGGAGTTCAATCGACCGTAGAACTATTTGAATGTCAACGACAGTAGTTCAGTATTTTAATATTGCAATAATTTTGAGAGTGTACAATTGTAAATTAAGTTGGTAAGAGATAATATCAAGACTACTTTTTAGTCTTAAACTGTTTGTCGTTCCTCAAAGTAAATAGAGACGCCAAGTGTTGTTAGTTACCGATTTATTTCTAGCTTTTTTTTGTCTGATCCCTTATCATACTATTCAGATATGATCAGCTATTTTCAAAATAAAATGTGACTTAGGATGCTCAACCGATAATAGAATTGTTTTTATTGCTATTCTCTTTAAGAATGGAAACATCAACAGGAATATGGAAACTAAGGTGAAGAACTAGAAAAACAATGATGAAGAATTAAAAAATGAAATTGAGGTGAGAAGAGAGATGGCGGAGCTAAAGGTGAGTTAGTATGAAGAGAAAGGAGATATAGAGAGAATGGGGTAAACATGGAGAGGAAAGAGAGTGGGTTGATGAAAAAGAGACAAGGGAAAAGAAAACAAAGAATCTAGGGAGAGGCAGCGAGAAAGACAAAATGCAAAAAACACATTAAGGAATATGATTTTGAAAACCGGCGAGGTATATCAAGAGTTCGTCTGAAATAAATTTGCGATGGGCTTTGTTTGGTTGAGAAATGTCATTTTTCTTTTGGCGACCAAATATTTTGCTGATAAAAGGGGCCCTTTCCTCTCCGCCCCAAATAACAAAAGCAATTTTGTCATTTTTACTAAGGGGATCGAGGTGTTAACATTAATGTACCACACTCTCTTCAATAATACATTTAGCTGTTTTGATTCATTATCAAAAGGGCCCCTTTCCGATCGACCCCAAATAACAAAAGCAATTTTGTCATTTTTACTAAGAGGATCGAGGTGTTAACATTAGTGTTCCACACTCTCTTCAATAATAAATTTAGCTATTTTGATTCATTATCAAAAGGGCCCCTTTCCGATCGACCCCAAATAACAAAAGCAATTTTAACATTTTTACTAAGAGGACCGAGGTGTTAACATTAGTGAACCACACTCTCTTCAAGACTACATTTAGCTATTTCGATTCATTATCCATATGTATCATTGTGGATTTTCCGATTGGCAGTATTTGGTAGTTTTCACTAAAGAACAATAGACAACAAGTATATTTTGTACAATATTCTAGCCGATATTGGTTATGGTTTTCTCTGAATAGTTTCAATTATTCCAGTCTTTTCACAAGAATCTACGATACCGTTCCAAAACATCCAATGATTATTGGTAATATTCCCACCTTCATATTCGACAATATGTTAGTTATCTGACTCAAGCTAGATATTGATAACACTTTCTACTATTTTTCGAGAGTCTTCTGGAACAGTAATATATCCACTATTTGATATTTTTGTCTTCGTTTCTAATAACTTGATCTCGTTTCTTCACCAGGATTGGATGATCTGTTTAGATTTCAAAGTCAAAATCAATATTTTACTAGTTTCATAAATAGCTTTTGGTTGGTAGTTAAACCTTTGGTCTGCGTTGTAAAATCTAATTCAGATTCTAATGAACCACCTTTCTTACTCAGTCCTGTCTAATTCCGTACTCTCACTTTCCCCGATCTAGTTCCTCTAATACACAAGTTCTGAGATGATGTTATTAAAGAAACGGTTTTAATCTTCTAATGTTCTCTGCGCAACCAAAATCTGATCAGTGTGTCTGCAGTTTACACTTGAATTTCCAGTTATTTTTTCTCCCCCGATGTTTTATTTTTCTCTTTAGACCTTTCTAATGCGTTTCTAGGAAAGACTCGGTTGAACTGAGTGGTTTGTTAAACACAGTTGCGTGGCAGCTGACCTTTCGTTCGAGGCAGAATGACATGTATAACGTATATTCCTCCCAGAACAAACAGATGAAATTGATGCGATGTTGTCTTGACATTCTTCAATAATATGAAGAGAAATAAATCAAAACAATACAGACTAACGCGCAACAATATCCTAATAAATTATCCTTTTATCTGTCTGGTTGTTAACCGAAATACTTCAGTAATGTATCGCTAATTCCTTTATTTGCAAATAAAAATAATCATGGGACGTAGTCTAGTGATTGGGTTTATTTCCTGTCTTCTGACTACGCCGGTTTTAATCACTTCGTTGGTGTCTATAAATTAAAACCTAATGTCTTTAAAATCACTGATTAATTTTCTTTCTTAGCCGAATCACCGGAGATTTTAAGAGTAGTGTAACCATAGTAACGTGCTGTTGTTGTTGCTCGAATTAGGCTATTTATTTGTGTCCACCTGACTGCGTTTTCACGTGTGTCTATCTGTGTGTATGAATGTGTTGTTTATATAAAGCATTAGGAACATGTAGACGTGTGTGCTGCAATATCCCGAGGCGCGCACTAGGAGAGAATAGATATGCATAATAATGCCCAGTAGAAGTAAAAATAGAAAAAGTCTTTGAGAGATTACTCCAGGCTTCTGTTGTTTTGGTATGCATTTCAGACATTTAACAAATATTGGAAAATGTATCAGTTGCTTGTATTAAGACAGACACACACACATATATATATATATATATATTCACAAGAT
>VCCN01006957.1:6262284-6276499 GCA_006491835.1 Architeuthis dux | reverse complement strand
TATATATATATGATAATTATAAAGATATTTCTTTTTATTAGAAACATATATCTGGTCGGCACCGATTTGACTAGGTTCATTCATTAAGGACCCCTATTGTAGCGCGACTATTAGCAAGATTGCTTCGTAGACTATTGACGTGTTTAGAGTTCTCACTACTGTGATCTTGTGTCATTCTAATCAAAGCGTATTCAATGTACCTACCTATGTGTGCACGCATACATAACGGAAGCTGGCACAACGTCAATCCCATAATCATTCCTGCTCCTCGGAACCGGCACAGGGACACTCCACCCCAAGATTCTTGACTGTACATAAACACATTTGCAAATACTTATGCACACGAAGACATACTGGCTGCTCTCTAGGAATCCCGCTATTTTCTGAGATAAATATAATTAGGACTAATGAAGTCAATTCACGGTAGTATAAAACTCAGATCCTCTCGGTTTTTCTGCTTTTGCCGACGGGACCTAAGAGTCAGTAATTCCACATCGGCTCAGAATGTGCATTTTGCTTTTTCTTCTCAACCATGTTTTTTTTTATTTTCATGTTTTCCCTTCCCTATTTTATTAATGAATGTCTTCAGCAGCTGTGCTTCCAAAGGTTATAATCACTATGTTCTACTTTAATATTGTTATATAGATAGTAATTATATGTCATGTACCTTTAAACTAGGAATTTCTTTGGCTATCGCTAGAGATTAGATGAACGCTAGTCTCTTCAATTTTTCAACACTCTCCACAGTATTATCACCGATGTCACTAGTGCTATGAGCGGTTATACACGAGTTGCTACCCACAAGTTTGAGGGATTTGACTTTGACATGGAATAGCAATTACTTACTACGTTAATGTTTTTCATGCTGTTTTAACTTACTCTGGTCCGCCACAAGATCAAGTAACAATGAGCACCGCTTTCCCTCTTGGTGGTACTGATCTTTACTTGGTCCAATTGGGTGGCAATAATATTGGTACGATTGGGTGGTGCAAATCTTTCTTTATCTTTTCTGATCTTTTTCTATCACTTAGGGTTATCTCTAGCATTGCTCTTTCTATGGCTCTCTGTGGTTTTCTGCTCGTTTTGTAAATTTCCATGTTTCGCATCCGTAAGTCATGGCTGGTATTATGCAACCGTTGTATACTTTACGCTTTAAGTACATAAGCAAGATGCTCTTCTAAATGTCTCTATTCATACCGAATGCTTTCCATTCTATCGTTATGCATAAGTAACTCATTCATTGATCACCCCATTTTAAAATTTTAAAATATTTCAATTGTTCAACCCCAACACAGCATGCTGCCTAAAATATGTTGGTTGCATGACGGTTTCTATTGAGTGACTAACCAGACTTGTATTCCTTTTATTTTGAGCGGAGATTTTCTCGAAAGGCTTGAAACGCCGCAGAACTCTCCTTGTGATCTTTACGCGACCAATACTTCCTCCATTTCTTTTACTATAACTCTACTGTGTCTGCTATTTCCTTCCTATGCTTTTCGCAAATTATTAGTGGATACACGGCGAGAGATAGAGAAATGCAGCAAACAACCTTACACGGCGGATTCAATCTCGAAGCTATTCGATAAATAAGATTTGGCAGATAGGGCTTCATCCATATTACGCTTGATTTATCAAAAATGAAATCTGCTGACTTCTCCCGTCTTGTCTGAACTCGGGTCAGAGCCAACCGGTAGCAAATCAAAGCGGAGATGTCTTATGACTCTGATTTGGGAATTGGTCGAACGCTGGGGGAAATGTTCCGGGGAGTTTGCGGAAAAGAAAGATGGCATTTCGATATTATACGTTTTCTCGTTATTAACCCGTTGAACCCATAATACCGATATTTCTGCCTGAGCGTAAGCCTGTTTTGATGGCAGTTGTGAAACAAGAAATATATTTGACTTACATGACTAAAATTAAAAGGCTCTGTAAAGATAGAATGAATTAGACAAACATGTTCCAGTAATCAATGAACGAAACTTTTCTTCCATTAATTTAAGTTTTTCCACTCAGGGGCTTCGGTACAGGTTATCTGAAGGGGCAACGGCTAAGCGTTCAAAGGGTTAAGCAGAGAACTATGTACAGTTATATAAGGTCAACAGATTAGAATTATGAAATACAGCATCCAAAGATGGGGTTGGTTATTTACGATGGACATTATACTTGTAATTGTTATTTTTTCGGTATTTGCTAGACTCGGCTTGGTCTAAAACGAGGCCACACGTATGGGGCAACTAGTGAGAATTGAATTCAATACTTTGTCGATAAAGAAAACATGTAAAGTTATCAGTATTTGTATTCATGGACAATATTATTATTGAATGATACATAATGAGTTTTCCTATTCCAGCAGAATTATTAATGGATCCGTGTGTAGTAAGACAACTTGTAACAGTATAATCGATATGTTTTAAGGCAGTTTATAAATAAAGACAGCGGTACTGCCGTTGCATTTTGATAAAAGAGTGCAAAATCTCCTATAATGCAAATAATTCCTAACAAAATTAAAGATTATACGATATCCTGAGAAAGTCTTGTGATTAATATCATCTATTAATATACAATCTGAGTTTTAGTTGACTGTACTGATTCTCGGTTTACTGTATATGCCGAACTATAAAACGAATTGCTTAAGAGTATTCGGCGGACTACCGCTCACTGCAACTCATCCAAACCCCATAACTGTCCATATTGAGCTTCGGTACTCGTCCCACTAGACATAATACCAACGCATTGGATGCAGTGTAATATTTGTATAGTTTATTTTTAATTAGATGGTTGTCTTATATACCGGCATATACGGTTTCTCGGCTTAATTTGCATCGAATTCAGGTTTTCGTTTATTGTTTAAGTAACACCTCTTTTAAAACCGTAATCAAATTGTCACTGTTTTTTTTTTCATATCATGTGTTTGACTGTGTAATTTTATATTCTTCACTAGTATATTGCATATCAAATCGAAATAAATACTCGTATGTACAGGGTAGGCACAAAAGCCCCTGGGAAACATTATTATGATCTTATATACTGCAAATGGTCCAATCAGCCCATATTTTAGCTCAAGTGTTAAGCACGGGGCTTACTTGTCCATACCCCGGGACTGGTTCTTTCCATAGTTGCGCATATGATTAGTCGAGGCGTCAGCAATTCTGTCACAAGATGAAATCTCAGCAGACTTTGCTCTTGGTCTAAGAGAATTTCTGCATGAAATATTTATTGGACGAAGATTTGACAGGGCATGGCCTTCGGACGTGTGATAATTCGCTCTGAGATATGGTGAAAGATAAAATAATTAGCAATTTCACGTCAGAGCGATTGAGAAAATAAAAACGACTATAAAATATTGTTTCCTCGATTTGACAACCATGAGCTTGGAAGAAGATATCACACAGGAATATTAAATTCTATGCTGAAAACGAAAGAGGCGCAAATAGATATTTAAAACAAATATTACCCAGCGCCTTAGAATGAATAAGGAAAATGATGTGTTACATACTTGTAGATGCGGTTTTGTTGAATAGATGAATTGAGACTACTTCCACTGCTACTGTGATGTCACTTACTGCAACTTCTGTTCGGCTGAGGGCCAGGGTGTATAGTCAGCAGTTCGGTGACGTCAAGTATGCTCGATTTGGTGAGTCAAGTGGAAGTTGATGTGTGTGTAGGACAGGAGCTGTTGTTCAAATAACCAGACGTTGTTTATTACAGTATCACTCGGATACAAATACGTTCCCCGAACAGTTCAGTATAAACTTTCATACAAAGTACCATTTGACTGGAGACTAAAAGGTCACATATATAATGATTTTGTAACTAGCGATTGATACATAAAGCATGGGACTTATCTTAAGTATTACTTTTTTAAAGAACACCTATGTTAAAATGGTTTCTAAAATAATATGCCAACAAGATTAGAGGTAATTTTAAATTATGTACCTAAGTGTTTTATTCTTTTTATTTCAACGTTCAGGTCGTAAGCTACTACTAGATTTATGACCCATGTTGCCTGCTTAACAGACGTAGAATGAAACCAACCAGAACGTCACGATAAAAAGAATAAAAACCTTAGATACACGATTAAATATTCACCTCTAATCGTGTTGGCATAGAAAATAATTTAACATAAAAATTTAAAAATTAATCTTTGTTTTATTTAACTCTTTAACATGAAATTCAAGTTGTGATGATGTGTGTGTGTGTATATATATATATATGGCATATGCTCAAGAAAATAAATAAGACATTAGTATTTATTTTTTGTAAATAGAAAAATGAGTAAATTTGAATTTTGCCTGCTGATGTGGCCTATTTGATAAGGTACTCTCTATGTTAAACAGGCTCCTAAAGATACGGGAAGCGAAAACAAATTTCGTCGGGGGGGCTATTTCTATATCTCTTATCCATGTTGCCTGCATAACGGTCGTTGAATGTGAAACCGACCTGGACGTTGCGATGAAAAGAAGAAAAAACAGATGGAAAATAATGAAAACATCAAAAACTTATCACAATGACAACGCTTCATTTAAGATATTTGGACAACTTTAGTCTATTACTGAAGATATATATTCAGATATTTGGACAACTCCAGTCTAGTACTGAAGATATATATTCAGATAGTTGACGTTTAGATTCTTCTGCCACAAGGCCAAGTGGGTGGGAGAAATAAGCTGATAGGATGGCAGCATTTTGCTAATCTTTCAAGTGGAGCGGGTCTTCCTCGTTTGACTTGAAAGTTAGCAATCATAATCTTGTTCTTTGTTTCTTTTCTTATCTGGGTTCGATCACTTGCACTGGTTGAAGATGAGAAAAAAATCTCAGTCGCGAGGCAGGCCCATTCATGATGTACGAGGACTATTTGAAATGTATCCAGTCATTTCGAATATCTCGAGTACCCGTGGTGCAGCATTGGTGTTACTTCGGAAACAAACCACACGTGACTTTACTGTGTATGCGTGAACATACACACTCCCGTCAAGCTACTCAGTCGGCAGTGAGACGCCTTAGAGTGGTCTTGTGTACTGTGTGACCGTAGTATTCACAGTGATCGAGCCTACCAGTTGTCCACGTCTCGTGCAGTGTTTTATTTTGGCAAAACATCGCATCACCGATATCTGCCCCCCCCCCCCAGTCAAGATTTGACTCCCTGTGCATTCCGGCTTTTCCCCAAAGAGATCTCGGACCGTAGACGAGATAAGGAAGAACGCGAGCAGATGCAGCAGATAGCGATCCCGAAAACGGACTTTGCAGACTATTTTGAAAAGTGGAAGGGGCGCTGGGATAGGTGTGAGAGGTCCCAGGGCAATTTACTTTGAAGTAGACTAAGACGCCATTGCCCCGGGCTATTTCGTTGTTAAGATTAAATCGATGGATACTTTGCTGAAAGACTTCGTGTATATATATATATATATATATATCGTGCCAACAAGGTATGAAGTATCTTACTATAATAAGGAATAGTGAGTTTTCATTTCTGTTTCTCTGTCCATAACAATAGACTCTACTTAAAGTGAAGAAACTTGCTGATAGAAATAAGTCCCACCCACCATCTGAAACGATGGACTCTTCCACTGAAACGAATTTAGTATTTTATTTTTTCGAAAAGAATTAAAAAGAAATTAAAATATATTTGTGATTTTCTTTTCACTGGGATTAACTAGTTCCTAATAAAATAATTCATCCAATAAAATTAATGAGAGAGACCGAGAGAGAGAGAGAGACAGAGGGAGAAATGGAACATTGAAAATCAGTGTTGCTGAAATGATATAGACGACAGAAGTAATGAAGCGACACAATGTGGAAAAACCAGACAACTGTTCAGTGACTCAGATAAGCATCGAATCAATATCATAAAAGCTAATACAATCAAATCAATGAAACTATCAATGAAATATGCTCAATATATTCATAGTTTATTGATTTCAAATCATTTTAAATCTAAAAAAAACAACATTTTCTATTCAAATCGGTAAAAAGTCATGTCTACGTGCAACTAACCTTAAAGAAATACAGGTCTGGTTAGTCAATTAGTAGAAGCTGTCACGCGACCAACCTCTTTTCCAAGCATGCCTTGTTGGGGATGATCAATAAAACAATTTGAAAAAAGTGTGATCAATGAATAAGTTACTTCTTTCGCATTTTGGGGGGCGGTGATCGCTAAAAAAAGTCCACTGAACACTGCCGGACACAAACTAAGTGAACAATTTATCAAAAAATGACATTGTAAATTGAACCCCCACTAAAAACCTATTTTGGGGGATTTAAAAAAAAGAAGGTTTTCTAGACATGAAAAGAGTAAATGATAAAAGTATCAGCCATTGATCAGCTATTGATACGGTCTGTGTGATACATAGCCAGCCAGCCAGACCAGCTAGAAACTGAAGAAACCTATGTTGACAGTTCTGATTGACGGTTTCTGATATCCCACAAGGAATTGAATTGTATTACATTTTTCCGTGTGAACGTATTCAGCAAATCTGTTTTTCTATTCGTTTAGCTTCTTTATCAAAATGGTAGATTTTACATTATCTCAAGTGATTTCCTGGATTAAAAACATTGGTTATTCCTGGGGGAACAAATCGGTATTCCTATCTATCTTTGTTCTTCTATCACAATTTTTCAGTCGGTTTGTTTTCTCCTGGGGGAGAATTATGTATTTAGCCACGTAGCTTGACCGAAGAGTGTGATGGATGGTGCGATCAAAGGACACATCATTCACATTCGGTAAAACGGAGATATCAAAGGAAGTCACGTGACCAATTAAGTACACGCCAATCACATAACCAAATATACACGCAATGCTGTAGTCTCCAGCGTCAGTATTGAATTGTATTTTTTTTGAGAATGATATTCTATTTGATAGTTCAGTGTAAATCTCTTTATTCGGACGTCGGGTATCGTGACCACTCGATCATTCAATTAAGCGCAAATTGGATGGGTCGGCCCGCCTATTAGGTGAACCTAGGCGGCCGATTAAGACGCAAATGTCACAGGGTCTCACACCAGACTGACAAAAAAACAGTCGCTAGAATACAATCGGTGGCCTAAATTCTAAGAGACTTCTAGAGCACATGAAACCCTTTCCCAGCCCTGATTGGCCGGATCAACACAGACATACTACGATTCGTCGTTATTACTGTTAAATATAAATGTATTAAATTAGCCATTGTTTTTAGAAGCTGATTTTTGGCCACGTCTTATTTTCATTAAATTTTGATTTTGATATTCACGCTAAGAACTGCATCATGATACATGATTATCAGCCTGGGTCTATAAATTTAATAACATATAATTAATTTATAACATTGAATGAAATCAAGGAATGGCTAATTTTATATCCGACAGAATATGATAATTATAATAAATGTCTTTATAATTATAACAATGAATGTAAATTTAGTTATATCATTTGCTAAATGTTATTAGCCTGTTATTGTTATCCAAAAGGCTATGTCCTCAAAGTGCTCACAATAAGCAGCTTCCTATGTATATGGATCAGTAGTTGTAATGACCGATCATTAGGTATACTGACTGTACGTATCTACGGTCAATCACAATATCTCGCCAAAGAATGATGGGTGATAAATGGTTTCGTACTAGCTGAATACCATCCTAACGGGCGGGTTAAATTGTGATAAATAAATTTAAAAAATTAATAAGATAGATAGATAGATAGATAGATAGATAGATAGATAGAAATCAGATAGTGTTTAATTTAAGTTGTTTTTAAAAAGTGATATTTGTGATATTTAGAGTTTGTTCTTACGATCTCAGAAAGATGTAAATATAGATACACACCGCTTAACAAACAGTGATTCTTCTTCTTATTCTCAGTACCTATCTATGACCGATACCAAATTACGCACTGTTAGCGAGATGAATCAGATATTACTCTCCCCTTCTCTCTATAAACGAAACCAAGTCCCCAATCGCTCTACGCTTAAGCGGTTTTACACCCAGCGGATTCAACTGAAAGAGCGGACAAGAACATGTGTCCATTTTAGCATGAATTTACATTCTACACCCCCCATTTCTTTGGTGGTGGTGATTTTAAAAAAACTAACTTGCTATAAACATGCTCCGGGGTCCCAGTATTTCACGGGAAAAATCTTTAGCATGACTTTATATTGTAAATCCCCCATCCCATTTTTTGTGGGGGTGATTTTCAAAATCTAACTTGCTATAAACCTGTTCCGGGGTCCCAGTAGTTCACGGGAAAACCTTTAGCATGACTTTATATTGTAAACCCCCACCCCATTTATTTTTGTGGGGGTGATTTTCAAAAATTAACCAGCTAGGGGGTCCCAGTAGTTCATACAGAAAATGTCATGGGGATATGTTGTATGATTTTTGTGTTAGGCTGTCACATACAAACGGACAGGCATTTGGTGAATTATAATAAGATGACCATTCAACCCAACCGCCTGCAAACCAACATACGAATTCTTCTCGATCACTACTGCCCTCTTTATCAACACTTCATCTTTATTGTTAGCATCATCTGATATTAATAGCTTTTTATCTTCTTCCACAGCCTCTTTTAAGGCAATCATTGACATCATGGCTCCAGTATCGGCCAGTGATCAACGTAACTTCATCATGTCTTCTATTGGGTGTCGAAACGATGCGGAGGCGACAGGGTTAATCGACCAGTGACCACGTCTGCCTTGCCCCCGTCCATCTAGATTGTTTTCGCACAAAAATCTCATCAAATTCGATAATGAGTGTACTGTCATTTTCTCAATCGAAACACTGCTTCCGGTGTCATATAATCGGTCTGATTTGTAGTTTCACAAATTCAGTAATGGACTGTCGCTTTGTTTCCCAAAATGGCGATCATTTTAATAGCCTACTTTGATTAATGTTATGTTTTTCAATGTTACACTCGCTTTTACACGGCGGCTTATAAGCTCAATACCAAATCTCTTCCCATTTATAGAATACATATTATAATTATTTACAAATAAATAAGGGAAATACTCTATAAATCGCATTCAATATACCTGGAGTTATCTCCCTTCAGAATCAGAATCATCACCACCACCACCACCACCAAAAAATATAGGGAGAAAATTAAAAAATATAGCGAGCAAATGAAAAAATACAGCGAGCAAATTAAAAAATACAGCGAGCAAATTAAAAACAACGGCAAGTAAACTGAATCGATGAACATCGATAATCACATAATTACTGATATTGCTTCAATCGCTTCAAATGTTAATTGTTCCGTTATATTAGTTGAAACTTGTCTCTTAATAAAATTAATGGGTCTTTTTCGTTAGTTGCTCACTCTATGTGTTAATGTTTAAGTTGCTCGGGAAAATGTATAGACTTACGTACAAATCGATGGACATTTACTGAGCTTAGCTTAATTGCTCTCAGCTCGGTTGCTCCCATGTTGCACGACACACGAGACAATTTAGTTTGCCTCCATTTCTCAAACGATCAATTGAGACCCAATCATTGTTTGTAGCGATTGTGGGTTTTTACGGAACCGGTGTGCTAGCCCGATGCCCCAAATCGACTGCTTTACAGGGTTGAAAGGCTACACCAGTTCTGCTAGCTACCCATATTTGGGGTGGGGTGGGGTAGATTCATGCCTATCCCAAAGTGCGAAGTGAACGGAAACTGTCCCAACCGGGGTTTGAACCTGGTTAGCCGATTCCATTCTACGTGCCGTTAATTGTAGAGCTACCCGCACTTAAGCTTAAACGGCACAGGGTCGGAATATAGCATTCAATGAGGACCGAAATCCCTACTGCGAGCCAACAGAGTGTGATACTTGCCCTCAAACCACTATTCAACGGCAAACTCTCGACATAAACGAATAGTATGTAAGTCCCCAACTTTCAATTGTATAAGCTTATTATAGTCTGCTAAAGAGCCTTGGTAGCAGGGCACCTAGTGATGATCAAACTCACTCTATAGGCATCAGTCTCCGAAATTACGCTTGAGTGTAAACATCAGAGTAGTTCATGGCATATAAAAGCAAAGACACCATTTCCTTATCTGGACAATTAATTCGTTTTTGTTTTTTTTTAAATTTCAGCTTAAAAAAACCTTCGACTCAGAGCCTTTGATCAAGGAATACACTAAAAATATTCAATGATTTTTATATCCTGAAAACATCACCGTAAGCGCATCCGATTTCTTCCTTAAGTACGAAAATAAACGATTTTCCGTCCAAATTTAACATAGTCATCAATTTTGTCTGTGAGCATTTGAAAAAATTATATAAGACATTTTTCCATCAAAGGTGTATGTATCTGCTTATATCTTCATGCATTTTTATTTCGCATATTCATTAAATTTCACTGGTATCAACGGAGGATGTATATTTATATGTCTCATTAGTTTGTGGATCCTTCTGGCGATCTCAACTTATTCTTGTAATGAAACAATGCCATTATTAACCCTCAAAGAATTTCGTGTAATATGATACTATTATTCATTTGGTGGAATCATAATACTGTGGTCCCGTTCGAAATACTGCTTCTTGGCTAATATCTGATACATCCCCGATGTGGAGACTTCGATATTGAATTGATTGGCACTACTATAGTAGACTGGTCCTTATCCATAACTCTAATATAATATTAACCCCATAAACCTAATTCTACGCGTGTTGTCGGGTTAGAGATGTATTAATGAATTAGTAGCTACTTGAGTGCGGGTTACGGTCCTTAACCTTAAAATAGATTAAACATCGGGGACGTATCAGATATTAAGCTGATAAGAACAGATACTATACTTTGCTGTTAGCCAAAAAGCCGAGAATCTCTTTATTTGCCTCAGCGCGCCGGCCTAACTTCTCGGCCAGAAGGTCTCGATATCCTGTGCAACTTCTCCCAGTTCGAATCCTGGGAATGCGACCAGGACCCCAGGTCGAATCCGGGGCCGTGTATCTCCGAACTTCGAAGCGATGAAAGTTTGATCTCAGCCAAAAGGCCAAGAAGCCGCATTTCGAGCGGGACCACAGAATTACAATTGTGCCATTAATCTTTCACTAGTCTTCCTCATAATATTGTTGCACATCTTTCAAAGCTTTTCTTTAACACGACTTCAGGCTATTTAGTTTATGAGTAGAAGGATATCCGATCACGAAAGCTGTGAGATAAATCAATATTAAGGTGGAGAAGACTAGTCAAAATCAATAATGAAAGACTTCATTTCAAAATTCAAATAAATATGACACTACCTCCGGCAAAGATCTCAATCGTTAATTAAACATTGATTATTTATTAGGAACAGGTATTCCTCGGTTTTCGAAAGTTCGTTTCACACCTCTTCGCTTTTACGAAAAAGCTTCAAGCCGCCATAGCTTTAGGCAGCGTCTGTAAGAATCTGTGCTTTATCTCGATTCATTTTGTGCAGCCCGTATCCGAAAAGATTAGAGAACACGTAACGACGTTCCACTTAACGAAAAACTGGCAGGCGTAGGAGACGACTATTATTTGGGTCTGGGAACGCTCAAATATTTTTCACATATAAATTCATGGTAATTGCTTCTTCGCTTTAAGACATTTCAGTTTACGAAATGTTTCACTTTCGAATAGCGGGGAAACCTGCATTTACTGCTCATAAGTCGAATCCGACCTAGTGGTTCACTTCTGTGGCCTGACGTAACACTAGGATCAGGCTGTCTAAACATTTAAGAAGTTTGTGTATATTTAACATGTGTATTAATATTCTAACATACTTTCGGACAACTGAAGTCATTTTTGTGTTGCTGATGTTGTTGTCACAACGTTTCGGCCGTGTTGTAAGAAAAGAGATCGCTCTTTTCCTTAGGGATTATTCACCTAAAGAGATCCTGTAGCATTGATCAGCCAACATGTTGTGGTAACAAAATCAACAATAAAAAGAATAGGTTCAGATGATTACGAGAATCCAAATCATGGCAAGATGTACATAAACCTTCGATATCTTAACCTAAACAGAACCTACCGGGAAGAAATAGTATTCTCTCTGCTGGGTAGGATTCAAAATACAATATGTATTGCGAATTGCTAGAACCGTGACAAACTGTTTATTGCGCAACGCTACAGTGATCAATTGGCTCGTTTCAATGATGCATTCGAACAAAAAATAGCTTTTTTGGACAAGGAAGTCAAACAGCCAATTCGCAGCATGACACCGCTCATCATTATTTTGCAAATATGACGGAGAAATCGACCATTGAGCTGAGATGGGAAGTTCTTCCAAATGGGACATCTTTGCCAGAACCTTAGACCATAACCCCCCCCCCCCAAAAAAAAAAAAAATGCATCACAGCAAAGCGCACTCCGATGTATTCCTTAATTAAACAGCACGAAAATAAACGGTTTTCTGTCCAATTTTAACATTTAGTCATAAATTATATGAGAAAATGTTCCATCTACAGTTTACTTATCTGCTTATTTATTTTCTATTTCGCGTACTCATTAAATTTCACAGGCATCAACGGAGGATTTGTCTTTTTCTTTTTGTCATTAACTTGTGGATTCGTGTTAGCAGTTCCAACAAGTTCAAGATATCAAACGATTATTCGCAGAATTCATCGAAGCACAACCGGAAAAGCTCTTGCGCGATGGAATCCATCATTGTTAGGAAATGTGGCGTGTGTGTATATATATATATATGTATATATATGTGTGTTTGTGGGGGAATCAATTCTAATGGTTCATTACAAGCGATACTGCTGGTTTCAGATATAGATTTTCACAATGAACATATATGTGAAACCAGCAGGACCGCTTGTAATGAACCATTAAAATTGATTCCCACAGATATCCGCGCTACTTTTGTATTGAGCTCTCTTGGAATCATAACTACGGTCAACGAGGATACTGATGCATAAGTGTATCATACATCCAATATTATATATCATCATCATCATCATCATCAGCCGTTATAAGTCCACTGCTGGACGACGGCCTTTCCCATCTCCTTCCATGACAACCTATCTTGTGCTAATCTCTGTCAAGTCTTACCGGCAAACTTTTCTATCTCGTTCCTCCATCTTGTGTCTGGCCGTTTCCTACTTCTTTTACTATCCCATGGGCACCAATCTGTTAATCTTTTCCCCCATCTATTGTCATCTCTTCTCGCTAGGTGGCCGGCCCATCTCCACTTTTGTTGTTTAATTAGTTGTATAATATCCTTTACTCTAGTCTTTTCTCTGATCCATGTTGATCTTTTTCTATCTCTTAGCGTTACCCCTAGCATTGCTCTTTCCATGGCTCTCTATGCTATTCTAAGTTTGTTTTCTGCACGTTTGGTTAATTTCCAGGTTTCGCAACCATAAGTCATGGCTGGTATTATGCAGCCGTTATATACTTTCCGTTTTAGGCACATTGGCAAGGTGCTCCTCAGAATGAACTCAAATAAGGGATAATATTATATCCGGCAGAATACAATTATAAAGACAATTAATTAGATGTGAACCTATATTTACGATTTAGGTCGCTCGTTTGCACCGGCGACGTGCAAATATAGGTTCCCAATTAATTAAATGTCTTCATAATTATCATATATATATATGTGTGTGTGTGTGTTTTGTATGTGTGTGTGTGTGTGTGTGTGTGTGCCTGTGTCATATAAGCTGCTTAATATACGTTCCAAACAAGTCTGAATGCGTGCAGCCACTTCCAATTTGTAACAATATGGAAAGATGATTCTTGATTCTGTTTGAAGTTAATACTAACTAGGAGGAATCGGAAAATAATGGCAACAACAGATAAAACTAAATACAAAACTAGAACAAACGACACAAATCCGATCTAGCACGAATGACTTCATAGCGTCTAATCGTGATGTGGCCATAATTCCGAAAGATAGAGAACGTCTCGAAACAATAGAATTAGGAATACGACACTTTCATCTTTTTTACATCATTTTCATTTGACGCCGCTTATTGATGCCATGATAACGGGGTATTAGTTTCCTTTCCTCACTTCTTTCTAGATTAATTGTAGCAATACGAATTCTTTCATGCAGATAAAAACATAACGTGCCTTCTGTAGATCCAGGAGGATGGAATTATGAATTTAATTGAAAGATGGTAGAAGATAATTGAAGAGAACGTTAAATATGTTAATCAATAAAGTTAATATCGAAAATAAAATATTCCTCATTTATTTTTACATAATAAACCGAGCGAACCTAGTGGGTCAGCCTATATATATATATATACTCTATATTGAAACCAAAATGGTCGTAGCTGACCACGTTCGTTTCA
>VCCN01006957.1:6125252-6151964 GCA_006491835.1 Architeuthis dux | reverse complement strand
TTTTAAACTCTATACTGTTACGAGGCGCTGGAGAACATGAAGGAATAAGAAGAAAAAAAGAAGTAATTATAATTTAAATAAAATTAAATATAAAATAATGCCTTTGCCAATATACGGAGGAAATAGCCAATAAAAAGAACACAGGCTGGAATAATGAGAGCTGATAAAATTATATAAAGTTCCCTGAAGAAGTGTTATAATCTGTTTACAGGTTGGTATCTTCGTTGCCGTGTGCCATACGAAGAAAGTTGTTTACTGTTGTTCATGCTGGAAAATAAGACGTCGAGCCTATTGTGGAGTCCTTTGGAGCCGCTGCACGTCAATAGTTAACGCTATTGAGGAGCGGCTAATAAATTACAAAGGACGGTATCAGAAGGTTCAGTGTGTTGGTTTGGTGCCCAAAAGGTTTCTTCTTCAACAAAACAAGCCACCAATTACCCTTACGCACGCACGCACACACACATCACACTGCCCAAACGTTACTGCTAATTTGATTCTAATCATACTAAGACAGTGCGCTTTCCAAAAGCGCATGTTTGGAAGGAACCGGAGTTTATGGTGCGTGGGACAGCCTTCTATAATGGTAATGTAAAATAATTGTCCGTCTGTCGTATGAAACTACGACTTAGAAATATTTGGGTTACTTCTCTCCAGTGGCGCCAATTTAGATATCTATATCTAAATTCAGATAATTCTAAAGAGCGGAAGTTAAGGGAGATTTATTGGAACTATGAAGAAAGATGTATTAATCGTTTATTTATTTTTTATTAGATTTCTCGAGAACCGCAGATCCAAAAAGCTTCAAACTCGGCACTGCACTGCTTTGTGTGCTGATTAATATATATGGCGAATGTTAACTTCATGCAAACACAGTTATGGAGTAATCGCCGTGCACGCGCAGAGACACCGGGAAAGATTTCTCCAATTGTAGTTAGATACCTTGACAACCGTTAGGAATAGAAAGATGTGATAATCGTACTGGGAACGGAGAAATAATTCCAACACTAGAGGATACCTTCATTTCTTCTATAAAAAGTAAATGCTTGATACATATTATGTGAAATTCTGATATCGGCTATTCTATATATCAAGGGTACCCAACCTTTTTGTGTCGAAGAGCACTTTCACAACTACCAGTAGTGTGGCGGGTGCCATTTACTTATAAAGTAAAATTTATATTAGTGCTTAATAATAAAAACATACATAATCAATATTTAATTCCTATTTAAGATAATGCACAAAACAAATTACTGCGAAACAGCAAGTTTTTAGAAATCGCTTATATTACTATAGAAAGAAATCAAGGGAAGTTTATACATTGTCCTAACAATGAACATAAATGGCGATATAACAGGTAGTCTCCTATGTAAAATAATGAGCATAATACTCAAAACATAACTAATTCAAATAAACTAAAAACAAACGTAATAACCCCTCCGCAACATGTGAAATAAGCCATAAACAGGGACATACATGGGAAAATGTTTGAGGGCCAAGGGGTAACACAAATGCAGCTGTGTGTTTAGGGGGGGTTGTAAAGCCCCGGACAATTTCGAATTTCCTAGCATCTCGGGACCAAAATTCCTTACATTGTAGCAGTTTGAGATTATGTTTTTTGGCAAAAGGTTCCACCTGCACTGCTCGTTACGGCCCTCATAAAAAAGCAATGCGAAACAAGTCTAAATAATTATGATTTTTGTTATTCTTATGCAAATGTATTTGATAATCTCAAGGCAAATTTATAGTTGGACTTAATAATGAACATGACATTAATTCCTACATAAAATAATCATACCGTAATAAAAACATGTTTGCCTATATAACATTTTAAAATGTATATTCCTATGCAACAAAACTTCCTGAAAATCTCAGAGTCAATGTGGTTTTTAGCACTGAACTTTATGGAGACTATGACCGTAGCGCTATCTGTTATATTTACGTGGCAAGTAAAGGGATTTAATAAAGATGTGATCATTGGCTCCATGATAGTAAAACATTCAAATCTTTATTCGAACTGCTGCTAAAGCAATTAAAAGGTGGATTACAAATGGTGACGAATTAAAATCACTGTCACCTATCATTTTCTTCATATTTGGGAAATGTGTGAAAGACTTCATCTTCAGGTGAGAAATCCATACAACAAGTTTTGCTTTAAATGAATTCATAGAGCATATCATTCTAGATATAAGTTTGATTTTTCCCTGATGCTCCAAGTTTAAAGAATTTAATTTTTCTGTGGCGTCTGTGAGAAAACCCAAATCCACCAACCAGCAAGAGTCACATAGTTGATCAAAGTTTGGATTTCCGGATTCGAGAACTTTGCATTTACTGAGCCATCGTATTTCTGTATTGTAGAATAAGGTCAGATTTCGGCTTTTTATTTTTGCTCTCTTCGTATTTTGTTTGGCTTCAGTCAGGTTTTAGTATTTGTTTTGATATGTTCTTGTATTTATTACTTCTTTCCTCTTTGGATGTTTCACCACTCACAAATTGCGCAAAGATGATGAAGAGACAATTGCTGTCCAGAGAATCTAAAGCTTGCGTGCTCTGTGTTTCCTCTCATCTTCGGAAATTCCCCAACCGTAAGCTGCATTAGCTTCTTCTCTAATCATTGTCCGTTACGCATGACGGTTCTGGACCATGCTCTTTTGGTTTTGACGTCAATGCCCTGGTCATTGAGGGACTTATTCCGTATTAACAGTACTTAGAGACGTCCCCAGGAAAACGGAAACCATGCAATAAACAGTTTCTCTATTAATTCCCTAGACGTTTAAATCTGAACAATAGTCTGAGATAAAAGCACAAATGATGCAGACAGATCATTGTTACTTTTCTTATTGTCTTTCTGTTATATGCTTCCACGCCTATTTTGTGGTGGAAAAAAATATTTCAACAGCGATAATATCGATAATATAAGAAACATCTTTTGTTTCACGTTCTTTGTGCGTCTTCCTCATTCGTGACGAGGTGCGCCATAATACTTTTTAATCTCGTCTGATCATTTACGAAACGTCTACTTTTCTCACCACTAACAAAGCAATGCTACTAATCAATTATTCGCCATGGAAACGTATCACGATGCTGTGTTCGGCATTTTATAAGATTTATTCCGGGTACAAAGTGTTTATATTGTTTATACATTGTTCTCTACCTAAAACAAAAGTTTAGAGAGAACATCAGCTCTTACAGCGATTTGTGGAAAATAACGAACAGAAATAGATTAGCAAGTCATTACAACTGTAGTGAGTTCAATCCTCACCGGGTGCCCAACACTTGTTGCCTTGTGCAATGTAAATATAAAAAATAGCTATTAATTTTGACTAGTATTTATTTCAACTTAATTTTAGTTGATTTTTATCGCAACTACCCAAATACTCTACGGTGGTTAATATGAAAGATTGAAAATAAAAGAAAATAAGCTCTAGACGAAACTCGAACTCGCATCTCTTTAACCTCGGGGAGCCTTCTTATATATGTCAACTGCTCTACCAATGAAGTTACTACAACTCTACGTTTGGCAGAAGACGGAGTCTAACCATAACACCCACACTTCATTTTACCCCGATTGCTTGGCCAAATCTTTGTTATTGTTTCTTTACCTACACCATTAATTATTAGTATTAATATTATCTAGATTTATTTTTATTAGATTAAGCATTTTTAACCATTATTAAATGTTTACTACTATTTCTTTCACCTTAATGTTAGTTGCTTTTAATCAAAATACTAGCTCATATGAATAATGGTTGACAATGCTCCATCTAAAAAGAATGAAGATACAAATAGATGTTCGGCAAATAGACTGACGTCTACGTTCCGTGGATCCCCTTTCGCGAAGACTAAACTGCTCGGTTATCACAACTGCTGCTTTTTCACCGATCATTGTAGATCTGTGGTCTTGACTTGACATATCTTGGATAGTTTTAGGCAAGAAAAAACGAGTAATCCTCCTAATTAATTATACCTATATACTAGCAATCCAATCACCAAGTAACATCCTAGCAATCCAATCACCAAGCAACATCCTAGCAATCAAATCACCATGCAGCATCCTAGCAATCCAATCACCAAGTAACATCCTAGCAATCCAATCACCAAGTAACATCCTAGCAATCCAACCACCATGCAACCTCCTAGCAATCCAACCACCATGCAACCTCCTAGCAATCCAATCACCAAGCATCGTGTGATGTTTAACACCCTTGCCTACCAGTCTACTAAACCGAGTTATTGCTCGTTTTGCAAACCCAGTTGTGAAGAGAAAGGTTCCTAATTTCATACATTAATGTTCGTGGTTGAGCCCTCAGGTGTGAATGTAGTCAGGGCCACAAGCATTGAGGCCATGCTGCAAAAGATCGACCTGCATTAGGCAGGCCAGGTAGGGAGGATGGGGGACTATCGGCTACCAAATACCCTCCTATTTTGAGAACTAGTTAATGGCAGGCGGAAAGTGGGGCCCCAGAATAGAGATGCAGGACACCTTAAAAAGGGCCATAATCTCCTGTGGAATCAACCTTCTTCAGTGGACAAGAGAGGCGACCGACAGGAACACATGGCGGCACGGCCTATCAAGCAACCTTCCGTGCCGAAGCAAACTTCAGGGCAAGAGCAGAAGAAAAAAGCCGCGCTAGAAGACGGGACCATCCCCCGGCCGACATACCTTCTCCTGCAACCCTTGTGGAATTGCACATAGGTCTCACTGGCCACCTGAGGATCTGCAACAGACGTGAACAACCTTCTTAAATCTTCGTTCGCGAAGCCATGGCATAACATAATATTCACGCCTACAGTGCTCGAGCACTATAAATAGAGATCGTTACGAACTGTAACGTCCAGTGACGCGGACAGAGCTCACCGACAAAGACATGACAGTGAATAGCGTCATAACCATACATCAAAACCTAGAGTGCTCGATCACACGAGACATCCAATTGTTATTGCCTGTTGACACGTTCAACGACCGAAACAGACGCAAATCACCACCGGATGTGAAATTAAGCAAGCTAAAAAATGCTAACCCGATGCAACCAATCAAATCTAACGCTGCTGGATTAGGTTGGTGACTCATATACTGGATGCATATAGTGACAACGGAGGAGTTTCTGTTCACGCATGCACGGACAACTCCACGCAACTGGTTCTCGAAATATTTCTGGATACTTTCCGGACATATTTTGTCCTTAACCCATAATAACTCACTGTGACACCGGTGTTGCCTACCCATAATCCCGCATAATGTTCCTTCAAGTAGAAATGGGCCCGAGTTCTTATAGGTTTTAAAACCCACAAGAATCCACTGTGACACCGGTGTCACATACAGTTTAATTGGTCTGCACAGTCTCTTATATAATATTATATTTTATCCCTGATTTTAACCCATGAAGTGTACTAAGTGACATCTACCGAACATCTTGGTGCAGTAATGTGACTATGTGTCCATTTATCAACTCATAATCCCACATAATGTCCCTTCAAGTAGAAATGGGCCTGAGTTCTTATGAGTTAAATCTGTACGTATAGAAATATAGTAAACTGTGAGGTACAAAGGAACTAGTGATCGTCTTGGGGTAACATATCTTGAGTTGACATTCCAGATCAGTTGCAAAACAGAAATGTAGCACTATTTTTCATAATGGCGGATTTTCGCTGTGGTGGCCTGGTCAGAACAAAAATGGGGTTGTTTCGTTAGTTTCCACCACACTAAATAATTATAGCCATCATAGCTTACCATTTTTTGTTTGCTAAATAAATGTAGATACAACAGTTAAGGACATTTCGGTAACTCAGCTGTTATTGTCATATTGAGATAATAACAAAGGGTTAGGGTTAGGAGTCACTCAGGGAACGGATTTGTGTTGGGAGCTTTTAACTTTTTAAAAATGTATATTTTATAAACAAAAGTACGGTAAACAGTAATAGCAGCAATTATTTAGTGGGGTGGGAGTAACGAAAACGACCGATCATATTTGGTTGATTCAAAGGTTGTCAGCATTTTTATGATATCTCTTGTGCATAACATAATAATTCAGTCATCAGATATTTTCCCTGGCTTTCTAGGACCTTACGCCACCTTCCAGATATTGAATTGTGTATTCTATCATAAAAGAATGATTCCGGCTTTTATTTTTCGATGGAATGCAGATGTTAGTTTTGATCTGATTGAAACGGCTCGTCAGTCAAGGAGTGTTTGATTGAGCAAAACAGAGTCGTGGCCCGAAGGGGAAAAGCCTGGAAAATACGTCGCACGTGGAATAACATTCTATCCCAACTGCCTGAGCATTCGAGGCGTCGCATACACAGCAGCAGGATGGACGTTGTCACGCAGCAAAATAACCGGTCTACCTTTTTAAACCCACGACAAGTTCTTCTGTTCCAATACGTCATTCTAATGAATTAACTGATTCACTAGTGCTTTCTTTTCTTTCTGCAATTTGACGTGTGGTTTTGTGCAGCAGCTTCCTTCAAAACCAGCTTCAATTCATCAGATTTCAGGTTCCGAGGTCCTACAGAACTACCTTTGTCTCTGATACCAAAATCATGATTGGCATATCTTTCCCGAAACGTGCTTGCACCTACTGAATCTTTACCAACAGCTTCCCTGATCCACTGCTTAGTCCCTGCTGAACTTTGTCCTGCATTAAATATGGAGATTGAGCAGCGCCGAATGTGCATTTTATATTCAGCTATGACTTTTACAAAAGAAAAAGGAACCTATATTTATTCTGCAAACACTTATTTAAGTGTTTGCACGTAAAGACACTTGTAAGATTTCCCTAATATGTGCAAATGATGGCATTAGAAACCTGTATATCTATTAAGAAATGCATAATACAGAGATGAAAGTAGCACTGAGTGATGTGTGGGCGGGTATAGGGCTGGGCATGAATGATATTTCTTATTCATAAATATTCTTTCTAGAGGCTGAAGACGAGCTATTTTCTTTTGTCACAAGATTTTTTTCCTTCGGTTGTATTCCTTTCTAAGAAAACCAAATAATTTCTCAATTAAGCAAAAAGTTGTGTTATTAAGGAGCGATTTCTAAAAAGGTCTATCTTAGAGTAAAACCCTACTGTTTACTTTGTAGCAGGGTGTCGTTTTACTTAAGATAAGATGATAGGTAGAAACAAAGGAAAGGAGATCAAATACAAAGGTAGATACAAAGAGATCGGGGAGTTAGTGATAAGGAATAAAAAACAAACAGAAAATAATTAAAAGAAATAAGTTTTCAGAATTTGGACGAAAAATATAGGGAAACAGAATGTTGGCATTTCATCAGTTAACTCCCTTGTATTTACCTTTAATCTATGTTTCAAATGACCTTTTCCTTTCTAGATTTCTTTCTTTATTTATCTAATAAGCAAAACAGGACATTGGCACCTATTTTCCCCAGATAGGATTGAATAATAGTATTAATTTTATTATTACTTTCTGTTGTTAAATACAAGAAAACTTCGTAGCTACCTTAGCCTCTGATACCAAAATCATCTTTTGTAAGATTGGCATATCTTTCCCGACACGTACTTGCAGCTACTGAATCTTTACCATCAGCTTCTCTGACCCACTGCTTAGTTCGTGCTGCACTTTGTCCTGCATTAAATATGGACATTGAGCAGCGCCGAATGTGCATTTTATATTCAGCTATGACTTTTACAAAAAAGAGGAACCTATCTTTATTCTGCAAACAATTATTTAAGTGTTTGCACGTAAAGACACTTAAGAGCTGAGTATACCTTAAAGATATTTGTAAGATTTGTAAGACAGTTGTTAAATGCAAGACAAATTCGTAGCTGATACTATAAGAATTATCCACTGTTTTTTTGTTTTTTTTTAATTTCAGCCCAGTAAATGACAGAATTTTGAATAATAATTTTCAACACAGGCTGACCCCCGACCTACGGATAGATTTGCGCAAAACTATTTCCTTTTCTCGATTTCACTTTATTTTCGTATATTCCATCGAATACTGGAACTCCGTGTTCGATACTATTTAAAACTATTATTTCGAATGCTGATTTCGAAAGCAAGCACACTCTTTAGTTGGATGATTGACACGAAATAATCTACAAGTATCCCAATCTCTACGAAAGTTAACTATACGCCACGTCGCTTTTCGAAAAGAAAGAAACAAACTCAAGCCGCCATAACTCCGAACTATGTCTGTGAAGGTGTCAGAAAGGCCTAAGGTTGTTACGACTAGCGTAAAACTGGCAGATACAGAAGAAGGTTATTTTGGGGGTCTGGGAACATCTCTGCTTTATCTCGATTTATTTTCTGAATCCGTCAGCACGATGTGTCCTACGGTGTCAAAAAAGCCTACGGTTGTTACGATTAGCATAAAACTGGCAGATACAGAAGAGGTTATTTTGGGGGTCTGGGAACGCGCAACAATTTTCGCTTCTTCGCTTGACGCCATTTCGTTTTACGAAAGGTTTCATAGGAGCGCTCTACGTTCGGATATCGGAGGAAACCTGTGCCTCCATATGTCGTACTAAGCGAAGCTTAGACACAACCAATAAACAATTGGGTTTTCTTTCTTTTCCCTTGATGGCGATGATATTCTCTTTTTTCTCGCCTCAGAGAGTGGCAGCAACGCATTGCTGTTAACAAAATAACCGATTGTGGTGGTTCCAGCTACCAGTAGAAGTAGACACTGCTTCAATGCGCACTACGATACGTGTCCACAGCTCGCAGGTTAAACTATTGATTTACATCGCTGGTTCTTTTTCCGCGTCTGGCGTTATAAATTTAAACCCCGCGGTTGAACAATACACGAGGTTTTCGCTTCATTGCCACGTGAGTTCTTTTTCTTTACCGCGCCATAAATAAATATCTTAACACATCTGTAAATCTAGATTTTAGCGTTCGATCCCCAAGTGGCACAGCAGCTGTAACAAGCGATTGATCAACTCTTCATTGACCTGCAAGTAAAATATATTCGTATTAAGTTCCCGGATCACCTGCCAATGATATATAGTTAGCGTCTTAGTGTTCTAAGTCATTGCCATATATGTCATTACTCACTGCATGCTCTAAATTGTGACCTATTGGCTTTAGTCCAATAAATACCTGGAGGTACCTGAGGGTATTGGAAGCAAAGCAATTTTGTTAGCCGTACAAGAATGCACTGATCCAACATACTGGAGCACAAAGCATGAAGACACGAAGTCGTAAGAAATTGCGTTGAAAATTCGTGTAAGAAGTTTCAAACATGGAACAGATGAATGAGTATTCAAGCAAACCTGATCAATATTACCCGGTGAAATGTCCTCGGGCATTTGCGACGTTTGATGTAAAGCTATAGTTTAGCACAGCATAATTTCACGCGAGAAAAGAGCAAGCTGCTAAATCCACCCATCGACGAGAGCAGTCTTAACAGGCATCGTGCACAATATATCTATTAGGTTGCTACATCAAGATAACGCCTTTTTTAATATTAAGATGAACGATCATATAAACAACAGGAAAAAAAACAGTTAATATTTAATCAATATATGACCTATTTGAAAAAATAGCATTTTCCAACAATTCTCTAATGATCATGTGCCATCTCTAAATATCTTTAGTGGTCACACATACAGTAAAAGTACGAATTGTGGCTTCACTCTTCTTGAACATTGTATTACGGATATGAAGTTCAAAACGCTTGAAAAGATGATAGTCTGTAGTAGAAATGTCAGATGAATATGGAGGATGCTGCAAGACTTCATATCCCGATTCTCTAAGCCTAGACAATGTCAGCTGAGAGGTGTGGGGTCTGGAACTCAGCATTTCCTTCAGTTCATGTAGGACCCATTTTACCAACCGTTTAACCGTTTCTATTGGCTTGAGATGTTATGGTTACTGTTGAAGTCCTAAAATCTCCAGAAAGTGATCGAACCTTAACCGATAATGCCTCATTAAGAACGGGTTTGAACCCCCTTTAGGTTTAATATTGGTATTCATATTTCTAGACCGTAACCTATTGAATACATGCTGAACAGTTCGCACTGTAGCAGTGCTCACTCCAAATGATTTGTTAGCGTTATTAGTGTTATGATCTGTGTTTCCGGACGCCTGGAAATGTAAGTGAACCCAGTCACCTCAGGAAATTGACAATATTTAGACAATATACCTGTGTTCAAAACAGGAAATGGGAACCGGTGATTGACACCGTGTGACACCACGTAGGCATTAGATAGACCTATAAAGCAGACCAAGAACAGTGAACAAAGCGGACAGAAATCTCGACACTCACGGAAGACAGACAGACATCAGCGCAGTCGAAATGCAGAAGACCGCTGTCCCTGTTGGGGCAGACTGGCGGTGCTCCTAGTCTTCTCTCCCCCACTCTTCACTCTCCGGCCGACAAAGATGTATGTTGTGTAATAAAAATATGTCCAGATATCTTTACAAGCAAGTCTTCGAGTTTCCTTTCCATCCAAGTCCAGGACAGCCGCTATACAACATTAGCAGCTTGAGCAGCATTATGTGCCAATTCGAACTTGAAAATTAGTATAACATATTGGGTAGAGTCATTTCCTGATAGGGGCTCAACAGACTAATATCAAATTAGTCTCTGTTTATATTGAACCTGCTACAAACTGCAATTATATTTATAAATCTATACTTTATTATTCTCTACGATGTAAAAAGTATCGACATTTTATGTGTAATAACACCTAATATTAAGTATAGCTTGGTACAGCAACAGTCCAGAAACAGAAAATAAGGAAAGAACATTATGTTGAAACGATTATTCCACGTTCCAAGGGCCTGCTTATCGAAGAAAATAAGCATTCATGGCTTTTACCTGAGCACGAACTCCGACCTGTGGCACCGGTGGTAAATACAAAACTGTTTCAGGCACAAAGCAGGTTACAAAATGTATCGACACCAGTGTTTTCCTTGGATATGTTCAAACAAACAACTTCTTTTTGATCATTATTAAACTAGACCTAAGAGAGATCTAGATTCGAGCCTTTTCTGCAAAGATTATTGGCTATACAAATCTCTCTAAGCATTATGATCAGAGATTTGTATCAGAAGGAACGATATTCAGGCTCTGCCACGGTGGATCCAAAATATCTTAAGAATGATTAAAAAATATCCTCTTGGGATATTTATATGTATGAATTATGATAGTATCACAACGCATAAATTTCTCTACGGACAACCTGATACCCAGAACCGATCATCCCCACTGGCGTTTCTAAAAGCAGAGAAGCGAACTGGCCTCACATGCATTCAGATTACTTGGTAGATTGATACAGGCAAGAAATTATAGACAAGAGAATACAAAGACAAATAAAAAGCAAAAGAGGAAGATATAAAGTACAGTATATGTTGACATGTTTATTCCTGCGTGTGATAAGAAAAGTTAGATAGCGTCAGAGTAGATAAACTCTGCGGGTTAAACCCAGAAAATGGCGTAAATAGAGTAATTCAATTGCCGAAGAAACAACGGGAAATCTCATAAAAGCTGCGAAGGCGATTGTCGTGAATTCTTTCTGCTTTCACTGTACGTCTTCACCAGGTATATATCGCCGGTCGTGTCCAAAGTGGCTTAATATAAGAAAACACAAACAGAAGCCATTTGCAAAACAAATGCCACGGTATTGTCTATAATTTGGAGAAAAGCCATTAGCATTCCAGCATTTGTTCGGATAATTGAATCTCTTCTCACACTTCGTGTTGAAAACACAGTGACAAGAAGAAAAAATGTTTGCCTCTTTTCTTGCATGATACATCTGACCAGGGCTGAAGAATGTATCGGCCGAAACGTTGTATTGACAAAATCAAGGATTGGAAGAAGAAGTTGTAATGCCACGGTGTGGCGGTCTACGAAGCAAACGGACACAAGCAAGAAACAACAGACGCAACGCACAATCTTACGGACATGACTTTATGTACATTTATATAAGGAACCAGCATTGGGATTAATATAGAAGCCTGATCCAAGTTTAAAAGCAAAGAATCAGTGGTAATTACTTTTACACTGGTGGGAAAAGTAGTCGGACATCCTTCTCGTCGTTATATTAGTGGAGAGGTTGTAATGAAATGTTTTCGGCGTGGACTAGACACCACTTGTGAATGTATTTGTATACAATTGAATTTGAACAGCTGTCTTCCACTCAGTGCCAATCACGAGTTCGACTTGACTCACCAAATCGACTCACCACTCCTGACGTCACTCAACTGCCGACCATTTATACACCTCGGCTCTCAGACAAGCAAGAAGTATCATAACAGTAGCAGTGAGGACTGTCTTCATTCAAATATTCAACACGTTCTTGGTAATAAAAGATCAACATTTCAAAGCTTCTGGCGATGTAACAGGGCGCTGGAATATGGATTCATGCCTTTCTCAAGGGCATATGTGGCCATAAACAGCCACAGCCAACAATTGAACTAGATTTAGTCGATCCGCTTATCCGTGCTGACAACCGTTACGCTACCTGGTACGAGCTTCGGCTCTGACTGGTGCAGCAACCGTGGTGCACTGCAGGGTGTGAAGGCATGGCTTGCGCCTGACTTGGACTCCATGTCTGCCTGGGTCCAGCGACAAGACATATTCAGGACGGCTGGAGACAAACCAGAATGCAGTGGATGACCAGTGTGGTCTGTGTGTCAAACCATGCTCTTCACACAACACCACAACGCGTTCTGCCTTTAGGCGGGGGCACTACCTGGTTTGGAATCAGAGTTGGCTAGAGAGCCCAGTCAGCCCGGCCATTTACCCATAGCTGGGGGAGAAGAGACATATTCATGCCATTCCCAAGAGTATTAACGCAAATTGAATGCAAACTGCCCCGGTCGGAGTTTGAACACAGTTCGCCGATTTTCCTTGCTATTAACCGTTAGATCACCCGCACAACAATTGATTCCCAGATGAACGTATGTGCAGGACAAAAATGGTTAATATGGTACATCTAATTTTATTCATCACCGAACCGGATATAAACCTACCTCAAATTAGAAGCCTATAGGGATGACAGGATGAGGAAACACGGAATGACAAGCAGGCGGAGTAATTTAAATAATAACAGATTATAAATCGCCTTATTGAATATAAATACACTCATTCTCTTTTCTTTCCTTCTTCAATCTTTCATCATCCCAGCGATCTCCTTTCTCTCTTTGATATTTCTTCCTCACCGTCCCTCTCTCTGCTTTTTCCAACCTCTTTCCTACAGTTATCATTTCTCTATACTCCGTACTCTCTCCTCTTCCCTATTTATCCCGTCCTCCTCGCTCTACCCTTCTTTTTACAACCTTAACCTCTCCCTGTTTCTCTTATTCCTTCTTTATCCAACATTATTTTCTCTTTCCCTTTCCACCCAACCTGTTCTTCTATCCCTCATTGTCTCTTTCCTTTCGTTATCCACACCCTTCTCTCTTGCGTTCCCTCTTTTCCCACTGAATTACTTCTCCTACCCACTCTCTTTCTCCTTTCCGTTCCCCATTTCTCTCTCCATTTTCCCGTCCTCCCTTCCCCCCTCCTCTTCCTCTATTCTTTCCATCCTTTTCTCTCAGAGCCAGCTCTTCCAAAACCCACCCTCCTTTTTCTGCTATTTCATCTTTGTCTCCGTCATACACTACATACCCACATATAGATGCAAATACTTATATTCTTGCGTATATAGAGGACAATTGTTATACACTTGTTACACAATTGTTATACAATTGCTACACAATTGTTATACAATTGCTACACAATTGTTATACAATTGCTACACAATTGCTACACAAGTGTTACACAATTGTTACACAATCGGTGTCATCGAACCATTAATTCAGATCAATTGTCCTGTCCAGTAGATTATATAGATAGATGAATTCTAAATTCCATTACGTTCGTTTATCTCAGTGTGACACTACTCCAATGTCTTTTTTTCCCTTTTATCAGCATTCTTCTCATTCTACTTCCACCCTCTACATTCTACCACCATTAAATCTCGCTCAACTTCTTTCTGACGTAATTCACATCAGAGATTAGTGAATTAATTTCCGCATCAGAGTTTCGCAACAGAGGAGATTTGGAATCAAACCAAATTTCAGAGTTCCTGACACGATCAGGGGATTGCTGGGAGATTAATAATGATACAATGCAAAGATATAATAAAAAAAAATGAATTGCCGAGTTTTATTGAATCATAGCAATAAATCAATATGACTGCTGGGAATATATATTCTCATTTGAATGCTTGGAGATTACTTTTTGGTAGGCTGTAATTGTATGCAATTGTTGTAGAGGAAAAACAAAAAGCCTGCAAAATAACAACACAAACTTCAAACAAGTCATAGGTGTCGTTATTTCTTTTCTTATTGTTCTTTTCCCCCATCTTATTGCAATGCGGTTGATGACAGTGTAGTCTATGTTTTTGAGACTTGGCAATAAACAGTATATATACGTTTCAAGCAACTTCTGTCATAACAGTTCATTGTGATAACATGTGGGGTTGGTTGGTACAATGTAAGTGGGGCTACTTGGTACGCTGTAATTGTAAGCAATTGAGGCAGCGGAAAAAACAAACAGCCTGCAAAATAACAAAACAAAGTTCAAACAAGTCATTGGTATCGTCATTCTTTTTCTTATTGTTCTTTTTTCCATCTTATTGCAATGCATCATTGAGGTCCACTCACATATGTTTCCACTTGTCCTACCAGGTGGTCATTATATTACTAAAAATCTTACTTTTTACTCGAATATATTCTTCTGTCTGGTTTAAAATGTTATATTTCTCAACTGGTGGGATAGGTGTGTACACTTTTTCCAAATGTTTACATGATTATATAATACACTTGACAAATCTTTCAGAATTATATATATATAGTATCGCCCATAAATAAATACACCCCTACCACTTTTTATTAGAAAGTTAATTGTCTTCTAAACCAAACATAGCAGTATTCTATTATTTATAGTGGAAAATTACACTAGTGGGATAACATTTGTAACGTACCTGGACCTTAGAAATAGTGATGATATTTTAGACTGATTTGGAGATTGAGATGATGGGAGGTACAGTCGACTGAGGAGTAAGAGAGAGAGAGAGAGAGAGAGAGAGAGAGAGAGGGGTAGAGGATGCGCGCTTCCTCTATAACATTGGATGTTTATGCATGCGCATACCTATGCTGTCCGGATCTACAAGCTATACAAATCGTGAATGGACATGTTATCAGTTTAAAAAAAAAAACAACTAAATATAACATTCCTTTCAAAACTCCCGAAAATAACCAGATACAACATACACTCAAAGAAGGTTGGGAAGCGTACCGGGCGAAAATATTTAATCCCAAGTACATATGATGATTCTAGTACAAATGAGTACACTTATAATAACCATTTTCTTGCAGTAATTCCTGAACACTGACAATCCCTTTCTTCCTGGTATTCAATTCACAACAAATCAATTTAATGCCAGAACATCCTAAAGTATATTTAATTTATTTAAAAAAATTGCAAAACTCATTGTTTATACATCGAATTCTTTACTTGTTTCAACAAATATTTATTTTCTTAGCACAGACAATGAAGAAAGCTAAGTAAGTGAGTTAGATATGAACAGAAATGAAAAAAAGATTTCAAGCGTGTAAGCGACACATGATTTTAAAAGATGTATCGTAGACAATTTAGTACGCATATATTTGAGTGGGAACAATAAGCACGATTAAAATGCACGACAGCTGCGCCGTGCAAAATAAACAAGTATTGAAAATCTTATTAACATCGAACAATATGCTGATGGCTGCCAGATTACTAAAAGATTTTTTGAAATTTTCATCCATTTTGTTCATATCTAAAGAGAGTGGTGGAATAGCAGCTCAATAGTGGTCACCAAGAAAAGAACATTAGAATCCTTGCCTAGATATACGGATTAAAATGCAGTCGGCACTAAAATCCAACCGTAATTATAGTTTCATTGTCCTCCTAGTGTCGTAAATTGCTGGATTGCAAAATATGTAATCATTAGAATGAAGGAAATGTCTATGTATTGTTAAACTCCAGTCCAATTTTGAGTTGGCTTTATTTCCCCCCTGTAACAACAACAATCCTCACCAAATTGAGGGAGGTAAGCTCTTCATTGTTTTCTATCGCGTCACGTTCAACCAAACAGATATATAAAATTAACGTTTCCCTACCGTGATTTAAAATCATGACGGAGAGATTGCAAGGGGCCTCCCTTACCAACCGAGCCAAACTGACATGTCTTATATATTTATTTAGCATATATACAGTACAAAAGCTGCAGTAATCATATTCAGTCGGAATAGAAGTACGAGTTGAGTGCGACCCTGCAGCAGCCAGGCTTGGATTTTCTATGCTATTCCCATCTGCTAGATAAACAACTACTTCTTTCAATAGGTTTAGATATGCTAACTATGCCAAGAATTTACAGGCTGCTTTTTGGAAGGATGGGTTGTTCTGGATTTGAGATCAGTTTATAAGGACTGGAACTCGGTGTCTTTAATTTACCTTTGCCAGCGAATTTGGAAGAGGTATTTGGAATCACTCGTGTCTGTCTGTTTGGCCACACCGGCTCTAGAATTTCTCAATGAAATGTTGTGGAACATTGGGCGATGGGGTAAGGGGAAATTGATTAAATTTTAGGACAGATCCAGGAATTTATTTTTGATTAAGAGATATCTTTTCAAATTCCAAAATGTGGAAAATCGAAACACAGATAACCCCCTTCATCGTAGCCACACATGAACAGATTCTAATTCAGTTTTTAGTCAATGTATGTCATTGGCAGAGGAATGCTCTCTGAGAACTTTCTAGTTAAATGGACATTGATTGACATATATTCTGTTCATTGGCACGCATCTACGGGCAATATTTCCAGCCGAAAAGCGAAATTATATGTTAAGACATGATCTCCATACTAGGGTTTCCAGCTGAAAAATGTCTGTGCTGTATAAGATACTTTGACAAACACCTACACACAGTCTCTAAGTGGTTCATTGGCCACACTCGAAGCTTTCTTCCGCTTAGATGAATCTAAAAAGCAATCTGAAGAACCCACCATTTCAGGAGATTGATGATTGGTAGAGCTGGCCAAAACCACTTAATCAAGACTAGTTTCATAGGTCAGCGACGTGCGTCCAACACGGTGGACGGTATGTCTTAACTAACAGCCGGAAGATCCGGTCAAGTCTGGTCAAGTCGGTCGGACATGACGGTCGGACATGACGAGAGATACGCTAGGAAAGGCCGGCCAAAAATGGTAGAAGTCCAAGTAAGTGCTACGCTAAACGTTTCACTAGACCCAGCGGATTAAAAGTGAATCGGATTTTCAGAGAATGCTAATATCACAACGGATACAGGGGCTGGTTGGTACATTTTTCATCTAGATAGCTGTAACTTCCTCTGAAAGTAATTCATTAAAAGGCAAATATGACCGAAAGTTACTATGGACACGAAACATTCTTTGGGTGTATATTTCAATTTGAAGCATTTGTCAAGTTTATTATATCATTTAAACATTCGGGGAAAAGTGTACAAACCTAACCCTCTAGTGTGGAATTGAAAGATTAATTCATTTAAAACGCAAATATGACCAAACGTTACTATGGAAAGGAGACTTGCTTTTGATGATCCGTTTATTATATAATCATGTAAACACCGGAAACCTGTATAAATCCATACCACCAGTGAGGATAGTTGGTACAATCTGATTAGGCAAGTTAGTTCTCTTGCTAGTAGGTACAAATGTGATTAATATATTGTTATAATTAATAAATATAACATCTTAAACCAGACAGAAGAATATATGTGAGTAAAAAGTAAGATTTTAGAAATATAATGACCACCTGGTAGGACAAGTGTAATCATATGTGGATGGACATCAATTATGCATTTTAATAAGGTGGAAGATGGTAAAAAGAACAACAAGAACGGAATGACGACACCAATGACTTGTTTTGTTATTTTGCAGGCTTTTTGTTTTTTCCGCTGCCTCAATTGCATACAATTACAGCGTACCAAGTAGCCCCACTTACAATGTACCAACCAACCCCATATTGTACCCCAATGAACTGTTCTGACAGAAGTTGATTGAAATGTAGTATATATAGTGTTTATTGCCACTTCTCATAAACATAGACTAAGCTATCATCAACCACAATGCAACATGAACTAGGCACTCGTTTGTCAAAGTGAAACAGTTACTTATCAAGGGGAAAAACGTTTTTCACGCAATTCATTTCGTGCTTAAAACACATATAACCCAAACCTAGTAGAAAAATGGCCGATGTTTCTCTGCATAAAATGGCGCCATCATGTGGTGGAAATAAAAATTAAAGCTTATTCAACCTGCCCCTGTGCCGAACTAGTCCCAGTCTCCCCATATGTATCCTAGATTTTATTTGGGCATTTTCCTGTTTTTGTATTTTCATACGAAGAATTGTGTCTGACTGTAAATATACGAACAAGTTAGCACACACGAAGATACGTTTTAATGGCGAGTAGTTAATCTACGCTGTACTGTAATTAACCCATTAACTGTGGAAGGTGTCAAGTGTAATACCGAAAGTAAACACATAGATAATTATGATATTCATGATAATACTAAAACTGATTAAGATAACTAGAACAATGATAATAGACTTGAAGGTTGACAATATTAACTTTACTATAGATTTAAAAGGGCAGATAGGGAACAGATAAGTATCCCTAGCCCCAAATGGTAATTAAACAACACCAAAGACAGCAAGACCATTGAAAACAAAACGGAGCTTCAAAGAAAGTTCTAGTGTAGGCACACTATTATAACTCTATATCATGCAGGTACACGCGTGTTCAATACGTTTGTAGCCTAATGACAAACCGCTTATTTTACACAACGAATACTTATATTTTAACAAATATCCTTCTTTGTCTATGCACTTAATTCATTGGTGAATATTATTCATATATAAATCGGACATTATACAGTGTAAATTTCAGCTCAAATTCCAGCTAATAATTACGTATCAAACTACCGACCTATTCATGCACCCGCTGCGGTTTCAGTAGTAAGTAGATTTTACGCGGTCGATTTGCTAACCTCCGCCTTTAGCCGGGCTTGGGACCGGCTATGGCGACATCTAAGCTGCAGGTTTGTTTTCTGTCAGAGTAACCTTCTCTTTGATGAAAGGGTTCCATCCGCTCCGCTATTTACCCATAGCTGGGGAGATAATCGGTTTCATGCCTTTCCCATGGACATTAATGCGAAGTGAACGCGAACAGCCTTGGCTGAAACTCGAACTGTTCGCAGATTCCGTTTGACGTGACGGTACCCGTTATGCCACTTCACACATTTTCTCAGAGTATTACTCTGAGAAAGATAACGGTGTTTTTATCAAATATTTGAATGCATAAAAGAACTGAAATAATTGTTTTATGACTTTCTCTGTGAGAACACCGACCGCTTGTAAAGCCGTTTTTGTCTCAAAGAGAAATGCAGAAATCAATATAATTAAAGATTATAGATAAAGCGAGCAGGATAAAAAATAGGTAGTCACCATAGGACTAAAAAGCACCCAGAGAGCGCATACGTCTGCCAGCCCCATTGTGACTAAAAGCTCTGTTCACAAATAGTTACAATGCAGGGGTGGAAACTGTAAAGGTTCCTGGATCCGCAGAAAATTGGATCAATCTTTCCTTAGCCCAAGGCCTACCATTCGACAAAATGTTTTTGCAATTCATAGAAAGCTTTCGGAGATATTGTGTGGTGTGGGCATAATTTTCCCACTTCTTCTGTGGCCTATTGCGCACGTTTCCACAACATTCCATTGAAATTCTGTTGGGTATCACCCCTACTCTTAGTTTGGACCGGCCCGAGAAAGTCGCGTGGTTAGGCGAATATAAAGGACTTGCGTAACAGACAAAGAGAGTCCTTCCTTTGCGAAGCGACAGTATTCCCTGTGTGGTGTGAGACTTGTAACTCTAACGACCGTGTGTCGAACTAGTGGACTAACATTTAGTGTCCGACTTGGTAAATGTAATACAAAACCTACGTTAAACCCGTGTATACTGATTGGCAGTATTCAGACAGAATACAACAAATTCATAGACAACTTTGGAGATATCGTGTGGACAAAGAGACGGAAAGACACGAATGAAAACATATACCTCTCACAAATTCGCTGGCCGAGGTGGAAAAATGTGAAGACGATGAAACTAGCTGGAAGATGCAAACTCAATTTTAATCAAAGCTTCATAGACAAGGTGTATCTTCGAACTTCTGAATAATGCAGTCAGTTGTTTTACATTGTTATTCTTGCTGCAAACAACTTGGTCATTTATAGGTATTTATTAAGCTTAGCCAAGTCTGGCACAAGGATATAAGTAGAGTAAACGCAGTGAGGAACGGACTCAGAATAGTGGTAATGGTCTGTTATACCAGGTTGCCAACCACTACCCCATGGTGAGGTGATTTTTACTAAGCTTAACTTTGTCCGGTACAAAGTCATGAGTGCGGTACAACCAGTGAGTCTCGAAATCCCCATAGTTGTAATGACCTGTGGGACTAGGTTGTCAACCAATGATGGTGAAATGTCCTTTATTACGCTTACCTCGTGCTTCTGAAACTGTCTACGTATCATTCACCCTCGAGTTTTGATAAGATAATTCTATTCACCCGCGACTAAATTTGCTTAATTTATTTTATCATTTTTGTCTTATCCTCTCTTGTGTATACATATATGCATAATTCGTTTTGTATCCTGAGCCCGTCTGGTCTCCCCAGGAAGGTTATATTTCAGTAAATTCAGGAAATACCCTGCTACTTTGAAATTAGAAAACCATAGGTTGACAGAAAATAACTTATACATTTCCGAGTTCCACTGTAATTAAAAAGCAAAAGATTACTAACCAATTTAATGGCAATGCCTTTTTTACGTAGAGAAAAATATAAATATTAGAGTAAATTAAGCCATTCACCCCTAAAATCGTATGATGAAGAGAGTGACGCCGCTTCGGGTGCTGTTTGCCTCTGTCTATTATACATATCGTACACTTCGAAGAACTAGCTAAGACAGAAACTTGTGATATGTGAAGCCCGGGCTGGGACGGTTGATACCATAGCCAGCATAAGGGCACTACTTTATTTTTACCCCCAAAATAACTTCATTCGACCTTGGTTGACTCATTCAACAGTTTAAGAAGCACTGGCTTAGTGTATCACAAAGCCACCCGTGCAGGATACCCAGTGACGATCGAGCTCACCCCAGTAGTAATGATCTGTCAGATTTGCTTGCTAACCACTATTCAACGGTGAAGCGTCCACTCGGTCACGTTTAACAGCTCAGGATGGGCGGCTCTCCTCTTCAATTCATTCTGATTAAATCAATCTTCCCCGGCTCTTCACTGACTACAAGATTTAATCTAATAGCCGGTTTACAAAGACGGATATTCGCAAATTGAACACAAATTGTTCGGTTCTGGAGAGGTTCCAATTCCTAAACCCTGTTACATCTTATACTGTTCGTTAAAAATCACAAGATTTTATCATTCTTGTATCCGAGTCTATTTTACGAAGTTACATCAAATCTAAGGAAGATAATAGTTAAAGGTCAGCTCAGAATTTAATGCATAAAATTGGTTTTCAGAATTGAATAATTGTTAAAATGTTGACTAGTTCAAGCACGATTCTTTCGTTAATGATTTACGAAGTGTTAGGGCTAGGACTATTTCGTGTATTGTTCTACACTCTTGATATCTCTATAAGATACAGTTTGGGGGCAGTAGATATCAAATAATTCATTTTAGTAGCTCGTTCCAATGCCTATACTTAATATAAACTATTAGTATTGCTTGTTGACTACGTGTATATTAGAACAAAATATAGTTGCGTAATGGGGGTGGGGGCGTGCAGCTCTATGGCTAGATTGGAATGATTGGCCTTCGTAGACTAAACTGTAATGCAGGTACCCAGGGATAGCAGATGCGAATTTGTATTTTAGCGGATTCTTATTCTTTATTTCCGATCCAGATAGTGGAACGACGATCTGGAAATTGCGATGAAAAGCAACTAAAATAAGATGAAATAAATACCGGTAGAAAATAATGAATAATTTACCATGTTTTATCTAAGAAGTTTTAATACTATCACAACTAATACTGCAAGTGGAAATTTACTGATCTAAATTTCTCGTATTATCGCGAAGGTCTCCTCCATCAAGATATCTGACAGTAAAGGGACATGTTTTCCAACCTAGCCTAACATACATCCAATCGGAGTCTTTTTCTGGTGTAATTTATTTTCGATGGTTTTATTTCCCGGTGTAGAGGACGTAACCAAATGTTGTAAGATAGCGTCACTGTGATAACAAGATTACTGCAATCCAATATGACCAGAATGAAACCGGGTTTTTCACGCATTTGCACATAAATAGATAAATAATAAAAAAGAAAGACTGCTCTATAATATTTAATAGTTGACAAATCGGTCATTATACTATATAGGGTTGAACGTGAACGCAGACCCCATATTATTATTACGAAGTTGCAAATCACCCGGATTTTTGTTTGCATTCCTTAAGTTTAGGGGTAGCTCAGTTCAAAACACCTGGATACAATCCACAGTTTCGGCAACATCATCATCATCATCATCATCAGCCTTTTAGCGTCCATCATTGGACATACACCTCTAATTATGGGTGCCGCGGAGCCAGTAATCTCTGAAACTAGTTCATCACACCATCTTTTTGTCAGCCGCAGTTTCGCATATGATCTCTGGGGATCCACGTTGTGAATTGAGACGTCCAGCGGTTGTTTGACATTCTTGCAACATGACCTGATCATTGCCATCTGTGTTTTCTAATGAATTCTCTGATTCCTGTTTTTTTCTCTAATATAATGTGCTGTCTGTTGTTGAGCATGATTCTCTCCTGTGCACGTTGCATGGTTCTCAGTTTGAGGGTCAATCCTTTGGTTATGTCCCATGTTCCAGCAGAACCAGACTTAATATTATATAGATAATTAGAGAAAAATGATGTGAAATAAAGCGTACATTTTCTCCTGTGATTTGAAAGTTGTATAAATATCAATTTATAAAATTGTATACATTACCAAATGTATTTCTCTCAACTTCTCCCTTGATTCATTCAAAGAATAACAAAACCAGATTCATAGTCTTACACAGGTGGCTTTTATATAAAAGATACGGACATATAAACAACCTATGCATTATATGAAATCAATATGTAGTACTACCTTTGCCCCACAATAGTTGTTACATTTGCAAATATAAATGTATATGGGTCATTCCATATCAAATCATCTAATATGTATTATGTCCCCATGGGCACCATCTTAGATTTTGATGAAATCTCAGTAGGTGGTACCTTTTCTAGGGAAAATTCAACCCTGACAATTTCAGCTTGATTGAACCATCGGATCAGATATTGTAATTTGCGCTTAAATGTACATGTCACAGGCCGCAAGCATGATCTGCCAAAGTTGGCCCTTCATAACTATGCTACATAGTCAGTTGAGAAAATGGTTGTTCAATCAAGCTGACATTTGAGTTGATTCGTCTCTAGAAATATGCCATCTGGTGAGATTTCAAGGGTTATAATGCTTTAATTTATTGATACTCATATACTCGGTAGGAATTCTTCTGAAAAACATTCTCTGCAATGTGTGGCAGTTTAGCCAAGTTAGATATAAGTAGGACATTTTAATCTTTTAGGAATGAAAGAGGATGGATTGAACTATAATTCAGCAACATTTGAACCATTTTTTCAACTGACTATGTTAGCTTTCATGCATTCATGAAACACAACTTTGGATTTTTACTGTAATGGTCCTATGTTTTGATCATGAGAAAAGTACGTAATGCTTTTAAACTCTATGTTTCAATCTTTTACACAAGGAAATGTATCGACTGAATATAATCCAGTGGAATTATTATTTTAACACTCTTAGTTCAGTTTCTACGGCCTGCCAAACATTTAGTAACACCCCCTAAAAAGGCATTTCACCCGATTTTGAAGGACGCATCACATGTAGGTAAAATGACTTCGTTGGGTGAAAAACTACAGGGGTACCAAATTCCAGCTAGATATATTTTTAAATAGTTAGGAAGTGCCAAATTTGGCAAATCATGCTTGCGGCTCGCGACATACAATTTGTCATAACTTCTGATCCGGTGGTTCAATCAGGCTGAAATTTTCAGGGTTGAATTTTCTCTAGAAATCTAAGATGGTGCCCACAGGACCATTAGGTGATTTGATATGGAATGATCCAAATATAAATGATACAACTGTTATGGGAGAGAGATATTAATAGATGTGCCGATATTTTCAAGGGACGTTTTTATTTCCTTGAAACAATCACTCTCAACACAAATGTACGGTCAGCTAACTTAGGTTTTAATCGGCTATTTAGTAAAAAGAAGAAAAACCGATTAAATAAATCTAAAAAAGAAGAAATAAACAGGTTTGGTTAGTCGCTCAATGGAAAACATGCCCTGTTGGGGGTGATCAATTAAAACATTGGAAAATGGGTGATAAATGAATAAGTTACTTCGCTTGCCTTTTGTTCGGCTGTTATCACTAAAAAAAGTTCGAATTTAAAAAAAAATAACGGGAACACTGCCGGACAGAAACTAAGGAATCAGTTTAGCATAAACTTACATTGTGAATTGAACCACACACTAAAATCATTTTTATGGGGACATTTTTGAAAAACAAATATTTTTTTCTAGAAATAAGTACAGTTTTAAATTTTCAGCCCTCTAGCTCCATTGGTGCGGCGTGTACGCGCAACACATACATATATAGCCAGCCAGACCCACTTAAGAACTGTAGAAACCTATGTTGATGTTTATAGTTTTGAATGACGGTTTCTAAAAGATCAAGTCGGCATCACCAGATATTCATGCCAATGTAGTATCGAATAAAAAAGATTAAAAAAAGAAGCCTGGAATAATGATATCAATCAACAAGTATCCGGCACTAGAGATCGTTTTACAGGGGTAATTATTCGCTCATTTATTCTTCTGAAAGCCTATAATTACTTTAATAAGCGTCAATTGCAACTCCTGGAGACAAAAAAGTCACGATTTGGATAGCGGAGACGACGTCCCTAATTGTATCATTTATTATTTATCTTAACACTCGCTTAAAAGGCGTATTCGACTTGATGTCAAGTCCTTTCCTGGTTGCAGAATGTATATTATAATTATTTGCAAATAAACAAGTGGAACTGGTCTATAATTAGCACATAATATACCTAATGTATCACCCTTGAGCAATTTTGATCATTATAATATAAATTGTTGGGTTGAGCACGAACGCAAACCCCATACTTATTATTACGTTGCAAATATGACTGGAAATTGCTTTATTCTTCACATCAAGTTTGTGCATTTTAACAGTATTGCGCTAACAACAATCTCGCTTCGATGTGCAGTGTCTGCTGTGTTACGGCAAGAAAATCACAAATAAACAGACATCGGATAATTATAATATAGATCGTTCTTACTTCGAGTCAGATTTAGGGTTACTTTTGTGTAAAAGAACGGTTTTACCTGATGTATTTTTCTAACTAGGGCAGTGCCCGTTCCAAAGGTGCATGTTTGGAAGGGGCTGGACTTCATGGTGTGTGCAGCAACCTGACATAATTGTCATGTAAAATAATTTTCCGTCCGTCGTATGAAAGTACGACTTCAAAACATTTCGGTCGCTTCTCTTCAATGTAGCCAATTTAGATATATATCTAGATTTAGATCATTATAAACAGGAAATCAAGGGAGATCATTTATATAATCCATGAATAAAGATCTTAATCTTTAACCTTTTTATTTATTTATATTAGATTTCTCGAGAACCACTGATATAAAACTCAATCTCGACCCTGTCTTATTTGCTGACTAATATATCTGGCAAATATCAACTTCGTACGATGGGCAGTTGTCGAGTAATTGCGGTGCACGCACATACACAGAAAGAGATTTCTTCAAATGTAATTAGATGTATTTATGTGTTTGTCAGCACTTTTCTTTCGAGGATTGATATCGCTTAGACGAAATATAAGCATTGCTCGGTAACTATGACCTTTAAATAAAACTATTACGTACAATGAAATATTCCTTCCATTTATTCATATATAATCGAAAATGAATTACTCACATGAGTTAACTTTGTGTTTGGCTCCTTTTTCATATTAAATGATGTTTATCATTCCGGATTTTAATTAAATTTGAATTGCAATGATTTTAAACTACAAACATTATCCGAATATCTTTAAACTAAATGATAAAAGTAAGACTGGCAGAACAGTAATTTACAGGTAATCAATCTCTGGTTACTTGACAAGACCTGTGGCTAATTCTAATATTTCAATGTTTATTCGCAACCTCATCAGGACATAATGAATGGAAGTTAATTCATAATTTTCTGAGGAAGAGGAAACTAAACATCGTAATAGTGGAATCGTCTACAGATTTGATTTGTTAATCAAATATTGATTAGGTTTTTGAAGTTACTTTTATTTCAATGTACCTTTTAACAGTACTTATATCTATTCTTCACATATTTTAAACGTTCAAAGCATACGATATATCCTAAATGTATTAATGTTTCTGAAAGATTGATTAGAAAAGCCCCATTCATCCATTATACTATAAAAGACAAATGTTGTTTTGATTGGAAATACGTCATCATCATCATCATCATCATTGCTGCCACCCAAGACAAGTATGGTGGCCAAAAAGAAAGAACACTGTCAGGGATCACAGTCTT
>VCCN01006957.1:6035757-6046375 GCA_006491835.1 Architeuthis dux | reverse complement strand
AACTGAGCTAACGAAGTTCTCATGGTAGGCAGGAGTCTTAATTCTACACTTTAGCAGAACCTGCGTATAAGGTAGCTTCCACGGAGCTCGTTTCTTTATTCACAATTACGATTTAGTCCGCTCGTTTGTTTCTAATAAATGTCTTTATAATTATCATATTCTGTCGGATATAAAAAAAATTATCGATCATTTGATTTCGTTGCGAATTAACTACTATTTCTGTAAATGTTCTATTATAATTAACTATTATAGATCACACTTTATATAGGGGATCATCATCTGTCTCTCCATGAACCTGTTTCAGGGAAGTTATAAGACTGTACATGCGTTTGCTACCATGGATTCCCCCAGCCGTGTAGATCGGCGCACAACTGTCCACCTATTTGCACTTGTGTGTCTAAGTATGTACGTAAAGAACTATAAAAACAAAACAACATATCTATACATATGCACGCGCACACACACACATACACACCATACATATATATATACGCGCACACACACATATACATACACCTACATGCACATACACACATATGCATACACACATATATGGTATACAAAAGGATAAAGGTTATTCGACATAATGATGCTGGGGAAAAGACATTGTGGAGACTTGCAAGAAATGTATTTAATACTTTAACATGTTTCGACTTATTAGGTCGTTTCCCAAAGGAACATTCGAGAAAGCGAGTTATCATGTCTGCTCCAGCCGAGGGTTATTACTAAATGGAGGATTTTATCACTACTCACCAACAAAATCCTCCATTTAGTAATAACCTTCGGTTGGAGCAGTCATGACAACTTGCTTTTTCTGATTTTACTTTTGAAAACGACCTAATAAGTCGAAACATGTTAAGGTATTAAATAAATGTCTTGCAAAGTATTATGAGTCTCCACATTGTCTTTTTCCCCACACACCCACACACATATATATGATACAGGAAATCATACATAAGATATATAAATAAATACTTGCAAACACACGAATAATATGAAAAGAGGTGAAAACAACTCGACAGTAAAAACAATAAACAACAGATAACAAAACACATGATGCAGCCACACACAAACGAACAAAACAAGAAACACATCTAAATGAAGACATACATAGGTAATAACCCAATGCACCAGCCTCTGAGTTTGTATTCCATCAACACGGAACCGTATTTTATATCGATATATGTGACCGCAAAACAGCCCCGAGCAAAGCACGACGTGGGATCGATACAATTCTGCTATCATTCCATATGCTGTAAACAAGCAACCGATCGAATAAACACTGTTCGCCGGAAAGGATGGCTCAAAAATTCTAATGTTAAATTAATATGTACGAAACTTACATTATCACACATAAATGAGTACACCCTTACCACTTCTTTTATAGAAAGTTAAGTTTCTTCTAAACCAGACATGGCAGGATTATTTCTAGTGGAACATTACACAATCAACACGGATATTAACAGGTATTATGTATGACCAAACTCTACAATATTGAAACTGTTGCCAAAAATATGAATATGTTGCCGTCCACAAAATGAGTAGACAACCACCACATTTTTTTAAATAGAAAGTTACTTTTCTTCTAAATCAAATAGCAGGATTGTTATTATTGCAAAAAAAGCTAACGTTGAACGAGAAATCTTCTGATATAAGTATATAGTCCCAAAGTTCCCGCGACTCCATGTGTTGCAAATCAGTTATCCTCCCCACCCCCCTATCAATATGTTGTGTTAAATATTTTCCATTTTCATTTTACTACTATTCAATTTTATTTTTTAAATGTACTGTTGTAGATCAAACTTTATATAGGGATCATCAGCTGTTTTCCCATGGACCTGCTTCAGGGAAATTACAAAACAGTATTTTTTAAAAACTTTTTAGTTAACTTTTCTTGTTTATGTACACGAGAACGCATATCATGTCTCGATACACTGGATGCAAATAGTTTCAAAACGTTTGGGATTTAGAGCTTTTGACCATACTTCTAACTATTATCGAGATTAGAGGAAGTGTAGAGCTATTCGTTCTTTGATTTTAAATACTTTTTACCCGGCCTTATAACGTTTGGAGGTTTTGATGTCGTAACGCATAAGGCGGCGTATAAATAAAATTCTTCAGTGGGCTAAATGTATCTATCAGTTGTTGAACAGACTGAAAAAGATCATTGCAAATTTGGGGTTTCTTGATTTTATGATAATGGCTTCAAAAATATGAAGCTTAAAAATGATTTTTACATTTAATGTTGTATAATATACGCGTATTGCTATGAGGGTTTAGCATATGCTAGTGGAAATATCAGTATTTGGCGGTCTATGTTCATTAATAAGAGCACGAACAGTACTTTGACCATACAAATGACAAGTTAACCTAGGGGGTGGTGTATACATGTATGAATGCAGTAACTCCTTAAATGAACTCACTGTTAATATACGGAGTGTCCCATAAGTAACGTTCAATTTGTCCCAAAATGAACGCCAGTTTTATCTAAGGGGAGCAACTAGTCAATAGTTTCCCCCCTTAGTAATTTAATGATAATTCAATTGTTGCTTCCCTTAGGACTGGCATTAATTTTGTGACACATCGGGAGTTACTTCTGTGACAACCCTATATAATCGACAATTAACGAATACATTGTTCTATTCTTTGAAATAATTGGTCAGCTTAGCTTAGTTTGACACAGGGACTATGAGAATCGAACTCACTATGCGGTACTAATGGTCTGATAATCTGGCCCGATAACCTTTACCTAGCGGTCAGACGTACTTAGATGAGCACAATACCATATATTAGTGGTCTGTTGAGGATCGAACTCACTTGAGTAGTCATTGTTTACAGATATTTTATAAAATGAAATAAGGAGCAAGGTGTTGCTCGTGCACACTCCTAACCGATTAGGAGTGTTACATTATAGTTACATTGTAACATTATAGTTACATTGTAACATTACAGTTACATTGTAACATTATAGTTACATTGTCACATTAAATGTATAGTGTAACTTTATAGTTACATTGTAACAGTATAGTCACATTGTAACATTATAGTCACATTGTAGCAGTATAGTTAGATTGTAAATAGAAAAACAGAATTGTCTCACAACTGACAAATCTTTGAAAGGTTTGAAGGTCTAATAAATTGAAAGCAGATCAAATATATGCAAAATGAATTTCACACATTAACTACGTTTAATGTGTTTTCCTCCAGATACATGGGAATCAGACATCTGCTTGTCGTGTCTTTTGTTAAAGAAAAGTAACCAGAAAGGTAAAAATGAAGATAGCAAAACCTGTGAGACAATGAGACACACACGTTCCATTCAGGCACGTGGAATAAAGGCGATGTATTATCTGTTTCCAAGTGGATTTTTCTCTGTATTAGTAGTTAAACGAAAGGCTTGTGAGAAGGAAATCGGTTGAAATCTGGATAGCTTTATTGGAGAGAATCTCTTTTGAGAAAGTTTCCCATTGCCGGCTTAGGATGACTGCCGCTTATGACACCAGATTCAAAAGCGATTCTGTCTATATTTAAACGGTTCTCCGGGTTATCAGAGCGAACAAAGAAGATTTCAATTGTTCCTGTGTTTTTCTTTTCTAATCTGTGCTTTGTTTATTTACTGTAATAGTTATTCTCTGTGAAAAAAAATAAACATGGATATATTTGCATTCCTATCAGATGAGAATACAATAAAACGTTAACAGGTCTGGTTAGTTATTCAATAGAAACGACTTTTGGAGGCATGGCGTCTCGGGGTGATCAATTAAAGAAATTGAAGAAGGGGTGATCAATGAATAAGTTACTTCTCTCGACTTTTGTTGGACAGTCGAACAAAGTCTGAATTTTCAAAAGAACAAGTGTGAATGCAAAACCTGGGGATCGATTTAGCATAGACTTACATTGCAAATTGAGCCCCACACTAACACAAATATGTCGGTGGTTTTTTTAAAAAATAAACAAAAGAAACTTCTTTTTTCTAAATGCAACCGTTATATACTTAAAGCGTAAAGTATACACCGGTTGCATAATACCAGCCATGACTTACAGATGCGAACCATGGAAATTAACAAGACGAGCTGAAAAGCAACTTAGAATAGCACAGAGAGACATGGAAAGAGCAATGCTAGGGATAACTCTAAGAGATAGAAAAAGATCAACATGGATCAGAAGGAGGACTAGGGTGAAGGATATTATACAAATAATTAAGCAGCAAAAATCGAGATTGGCTGGTTACCTAGCAAGAAGAGATGACAATAGATGGGTCGAAAAGACTAACCGACTGGTGTCCATGGGACAGTAAACGCAGTGGGAAAAGACCAGACACAAGATGGAGGGACGAGAAAAGTTTGCCGGTAAGACGTGGCAGGTGGCAGGGATTAGCACACTCTCGTTGGTCATGGAAGGAGATGGGAAAGGGCTTTATCCAGCAATGGACTTATAACGGTTGATGATGATGATATGTTTAAATGTTCAGCCCTCTAGCTCCATTGGTGCGGCCTGTACGTGTGATACATATATAGCCAGCCAGCCAGCCTGCCGGACCAATTTGAAAACTTAAGAAACTTTTGGTGACAGTTTTGGTTGACAGTTTGTAACTGTTAAATTGACGTAAGCATAGGTAAATAAGAATATATTCGATTTAACGGTTGTTAATGTTAGTCAAATGCTACAACCGCTAGGATCTTCAGAAGTGTGTATTGTACGATCTTCTCACATGATAACCGACTCAGCTTGAATATTAACTAGTAAAGTTACTTTACGTCGATTGCAAGACCAAATGATAACGCTTCGAGCACACCATCCGATATCGTTGTCTCCTTCGAACCGTCTTATCGAGAAGCGAAAATAAACTAAGATTGTTTAAAGATTCCCTCGAAAGCTCATTAACTCAAATATAAGGTGTCCTATGGAGGGTCGAGATAGAAAGGTTTGCCGGTAAGACTTGGCAGAGGTTAGCACAAGATATGGTGTCATGGAAGGAGGTGGGAAAGGCCTTTGTCCAGCAGTGGACTTATAACGGATGATGATGCAGAGTAACTCCCGATTTGTCCCAAAATTAATACCGGTTCTAAGGGAAGCAACTCGTCCGATTAATTATCAAGAGTATTCAATTTTACTGGTAATTTTAGGCGTACTGGTGTGCTGGGTTGCTTCCCTTAGATAGAACTGACGTTAATTTTGTGACAAATCGGCCATTACACTTGGGACACACTCGATCTACCAATCTTTGCTTAGTGTGGCACAGGGCCTCAATAGTTGCGCACCCGAGGAGGACCAAGAATACGATCAATGGCGTGTGAGCAGCGGTTGGTGTACAGAGTACATCAAGAGTATTCAATTTTACGTGTAATTTTAGGCGTACTGGCGTGCTGAGTTACTTCACTTAGATAGATCTTTTTGTAACACTATGTATATGGATGCAGTTCGAAAGGCTAAACATTTAAGAGAATGACTACTGGCTTCAGACGTATAAATCACTCAGACGTATAAATCATTCAGGTGGTAGTTTGGGGGCGAACAATTTATTGCCTTGTTACGTAGCGACTAAGAAAAATTCAAATCCAGAACCGGAGACATTTAAATTGTCTCCCAGACAATTCTATATTACATTGTTCTACGCAATCTCCGTGGCCACACTAGGTCAATCCTAGAGGTACATGACTTGAAGAATAACTTACGATGAAAAAGATATATTTCTTGATTCCTTCTATTTCAAATGATACCCAATAATAAATTATGCGCTAATGGTGGACAGTTATTTTAATTGCAAATCAAGTGACTTGAAACTAATATTGTATGGGAGGTGCGCGTGGCCCAACGGTTAACAGAGTGGAGAATGGAATCGGTGGGCCGAGATCAAACTACAGCTAAGACAGTTGGCATTCCCTTTTCACTAATGCCCTAGGGAAAGGTATGAATCCATCTCCCCTCAAGCTATGGGTGAAAAAGAAGACCAAACAGGGCTCTTCAGCCTTGGTTGGTAACCAATCTAGGAGATGGACAGCTCTGATTTCAAACCGAAAAAAATCCAATCCCATGGGAGAGGACGACGAAATGTACGGTTAACGGTGCTGTGGTGAGGCGTCGACGGGCCTAGCAAGCCGGACGTGGATTATAATAAATTGCTCCAGTAAAATGGGGGAGAATAAAAACAAATAGAAATAACGCGACAGCCGTCTCCACCACCTCCCGATACCTCGAGTACAAGTGAAAGATTTAAAATAAAATAGTATTGTGAATTTTCTACGCGTTCCCCGCGGACAATATAATAGAAAGGCCTGGCTGCTGCAAGGTCAAACACCACTCCTACTCCAACTGAAGAGGATTACTCTGACTTTTCTATTGCATATATAATAAATAAATAAGTTCGTAAATATATAAAACGTTGGCTCAGTTGGTAAGACAGTCGCCTACCAATCATTTGATCGTGAGTTAAAATGACTTATAAGACACTAAAAAGGAAGCGCACTAAGAGAATAAAAAAAGACTAACATTTGGGAAGGCACTTGTTCACTCTGGATTTAAAAATATCGAGATTGTGCATATATTGTGTTCATATACATTTCAATGCATATGTTGTTTTTTTTTAATGTAATTCGAATTATAATGAAAGGCAGAATAATCTTTTAGAATTTGAATTTCTTGAATATCGCCGTATTCACGAATATAAGCGATTATAGATGCTACAAGTCTTTTGTCAAACTTCATGACAGTCAGAAGTTGGCTTTGTTTTCCTACGTAACAAGAGCAATAACAAGAACTATCCTCACCAAGATTAAGGGTGTAAACCGATATGTAATGTCCCCGTCCCCCTACAGTGATTTTACCTCACGAGCTAGTGATTGCCCAGCTGGTGTCTTACTAACTGAACTCAATTGACAAGTCTTAGATATTAAGGAAAATGTATCATCTTTAATATATGTACAATACAAAGAAATGCAGTAATTATCTTCAGTCGGAATATAAATTGGAGCGTAATTTGACCCTGCTGCATCCAGTCTTGTTAAATTAATAGTTGCATACTTTTATCCGATTCCTCTTTAGATAAAACTGTTTTGCTTTGAAAATATGTTCGGCGAAGCCTTTCCCCTAAGCCGTTACCTTCCTCTCTCTCTCTCTCGATACCTACATAGATATATACACCTGCCTATAGAGTATAGATACATATAGAAAATGTGAAATACACAAGTATTGTGGTGGTGTTGGTGATGGTGGTGTGAGAGCGAGCATCATGTTTTTCTTTTATAAATCCGATGTATGCTGTTTTCCAAATCTCGTATAATAATGACCGAACACTTTTAATTTCAATTGCAAAAATAAGAAAAGAAAAGAAAAGAAAAGAAAAGAAAAAAAGAGAAACAAGAAACAAAGAAACAGAGGAAAAGTTTGTTCATTTCTTTCAGACTTTGGTTCGTATCTTTTTATGATTTCCATCAGAAACGACCAGTACCAGACTTTGGCGTTTATTCAGACAGTGTGTGATAAGAGCAAACAAGAATTCATTACATTCTAATTATATTCCGTATTGAGATCAGAATATCTCCGATGAAATCTTGTTAAGATCACGGCTCCTTATTCTAATTTATGTCTGCCTGTATTTCAAGAAAGTAATGATATTCGTCCGCCAGACACTTTTTATGATAAAATATACGTGAACGAGTGTTGACACATAGGCTTAGATAAAGAAAAAGTTCCCAAATCTTAGACATGAATATATGCGGATATTATTGTTGACGAGTACAGTCTAGTTCAGAATGCCAATAGATCCACAACGTTTTTGAATTATTTACGCACTTCAACTACTTATTCTGTAAATATTTAGTAATCAATGTAGTATAATGGCGGTTGTAGTTCTTCTTCTGGTCGCCGAGAGAGAAAGAGATGCCGAGAGAGAGAGAGAGAGAGAGAGAGAGAGGGGGGATCAGAGAAAGAGAGAGAGAGAGAGAGGGGGGGATCAGAGAAAGAGAGAGAGACGATCATTTCTTCCGAGGCTGCGATGATGATGATGATGACGACGACTCTCTGTCAGGGTCTGCTGACGGGAGCTGATCTTTCTGTGGAGGGAAAATCATTTCGGACAAAAACTCTCCCACGTGTGTGGAGAGAAAAGACGACAAAATTCACGGATCTTCAATTTGAAATATGGGGTTTTATTTCCGCATATGCATGTTAATTTCTCGGCTGGTCTGCGTATTTCATCGAGGTACGGAAATTCTGCTGCATTTGGTTGTCTAAAGAGTTGGTCACTTTTTATAGCTACTACTACGAAAATCAAGCTGGTAACTGAAGCCGGGTGGAAGAAGTCATTTCGTCTCTGACCTGTCGCTCCGGATTCAAATCTCCAACTGGTCACTGCTTCTAACCGGCTTTCATCCCCACCCTGACGGGCGGGGACGCCGTCTGGTGCGAACCCGTTTCAGGTCTCGACCCCAACTGCTTCTCCCGTTTCAATCTAGACCCCTATATATCCTACTGGTCATACGATACCCCTTCTTTTCAAATCTTCAACGGTTTCTGGTAACCCGATCCTCCAGTTGGTCACGTAGGCAGTTTAACACAGATTTCAAATCTGACCAACTCTCAACGGCTACCGGTAACATGATCTGGGTGTATTTCGTTACATCAACACATGTGTGTGCGTGTGTCGGGGGGTCCTCATTGATCACTAATTATTAATGAGGTAGATATTATCATGTGACAATTCAGGCGATTCAATGGATCTCAGAAAATGTTATCTAAATTCTGAGATGGACTATTATGTTCACTGCATAAATTGCTGGTATATCCATGTTTGTGCTTTTGATTACCATGTGCGGTCTGAACTTCCTGAAGTTCGAGGAGTTTATGTCTGATTCCTGATGAATGTATGTTCTACACACTAGCAAATATCAGTTTTGTCTAAATCACTTTGGTCTAAAACCACTTTTGTCTACATCACTTTAGCAAATATCAGTTTTGTCTAAATCACTTTGGTCTAATATCACTTTTGTCCCCACAATATGACATTTTGTCGAATAGTGGGTCATTGGCTAAGGAAGAATTGATAAGATTTTGGGGTGGATCCAAGGATTTCCTTCTCGATTGAGAACGTCCCAAATTGGCATCTTCTTGCAATATCAAACATCAGAATCTCCATTCACTGATTAACGAAAATCGAAATGCTTACTCAGATAAACTACAGAACTCTGATGGCTAATAATAGATATTTGTAAACAGATCAAGAAACTTGTAATTATTCATTTAGTTCAAAAATAAAACTAGCTTTTTAAAGATTTCAAATTGTGATTGATTGAGAAAATATTGATCGAAAAGTATGGTGTACAGAAAACAAAATGGACGGCAACATTTCACGTTCTGCGCAGACGCAAAACAAAAGAACAATCGTTGACGTCACCATTATTCCGATGGATGAAGGTACAGGCAAACTAACACAGACACACATGCCAGTCTAAACAAAGTAAAAGTTCAACAACTACAACGTCTGGAACAAAAATAATAAAGGAAAGCAACGATAGACGAAACTTCACCTCAGACATCTGATATGGCTATCATCATGGCTGACATATTATAAATAGGTCAAGCTATATTCCAATGCCTTCGAAGAGTCGAGATAAGGCAGTGCTTCCAGCTATCGGTAAGTAGTTTTGGTAGGCAAAAGGTCAGAAGTGTATTTCTTCATTCGATTTGTTTTTTACTTCATTTACCTTATCTGCATCTATACCTATCACACACACACACACACACACACACACACACACACACACACACACAGTTGAAGAATATACAAATACAGGTATCGTCTGCTTTTCGAAAGTTCGCTTTACGCCATCTTTTTGGGCTTTTACGAAAAAAAAGGCGAAAAGCAAGGATAGCGTTCATTGATTGTTTTGCAGCCGAGAAGCACGCAGCCTCTTCTCTCTCCTACAACCGTGTCCCCTGCACCACCCGGCTTCCAACAACATAGCCTAACATACCATCACCATTTTGTCAAACTCCAGAGTTGACTTTGCTTTCCTATGTAACAAGAACAAAAACAATAAAAACCATCACCACAAATAGGGGAGTAAACCGATATGTATAATCCCCATTCCTCCTACCGTAATTTGAACTCATGAATAGTGACCGCTAGCCTGGTGTGTTACCACCTGCGCTAAACGAACACGTCGTAGATACCTCGAAAACCTATAGTAGAATTACGCAAGGAAGTAGAAGTAAGTTTGACTGGAGCAGCCAGACTTATCTCTTTTCTAATCATTCCTTGCAATGACGTCCGTTCAGCGCGTCTTTTCTCTTTTTTCTTCTCTTATCACACCTATACTGATTTATCTTGCATATCCGCTTTTCCTTACGTCTGTTAGATTTTTTAAATTATTCTTTCTATAATACTTTACAAAACTGTCCTTTCTTATATTTTACGTGTCTTGCAAGTCACATGACAAATTTCGACAAGATTTAGCTAGCGATTAAAAAGCATGAAGATTAATTTTGTCAATTTCGTTACGAGTCGTTGAAGTTCTTTTAGTGTACTGAATTCGAAGTGGTATCATTCTGCATGAATCTTCCTACTGTAAAATTAAACAATTAGAAACCGTCAACCAAAGCTGTCAAAATAGGTTTCTTC
>VCCN01006957.1:5885195-5897176 GCA_006491835.1 Architeuthis dux | reverse complement strand
TATATATATATATATAGCGAAAATAGCGTTCAAAGTTTGTTTTGGAGCGAGCCATTACAGAGGCAGCCAGTACCCTTTTCCTCTCTCCCCTACACGCAGTCTCTCTTACCTTCCACCATACCAACCCCCGACGACCTAACATACCACCGTATCATTTGTGTGGTCTGGCAACTCTTAAATATGTTCCCCATACACATCAATGGTAAGTGCTTCTTGGCTTTATGCCTTTTCGGCTTACGGGAGATTTTTATAGGAACACTCTACTTTTGGATTGCAGGAAGACCCAGTATATGATTTTAGTATTTGCTCCGTCACTCTTTTCTAAGCAGTGTCTCGGACACAATTTCAGAATATCTAGTGAGGACTTGACCTAATATATGTGTTTTATGTTTACTGTTTACCGTCTATTACAAGATGTGATTTTAGCCCAAGTATACATGAAGTATTTACTTAGAAGGTGTGCGTTGGCGTGACTGTTATTGACAGAATCCGCAAACTTCTCACTAATGCCCTTGCTAAAAATTATGAATCCGATTCTCTCTTTGTCTCATCTTCAGATATCGTGACTAAATGTCTCATAACTAGCAAGAGCAAGTAAAGAGTGGGCGATGTTAATCATTCTGCTTGGTGGGGAGTGCAAAATACACTCTCTAGGCACACCTTGAAGTTAATAATATGACTACGGTTTCTGACAGAAGCTAGATAAGTATTACATTATCAGATATTTGAATGATTAATATTGATTCGCTATATCTGTGCATATCCCAGCCCCTGGAAACCCAGTGCAATTTGTCATATGATACTTAAAGAGGAGACAGGCACTTCAGAGTAACCCCAATTGATTGCCCTGATTGCCACTAAGTATGGCATGCAACTATGCTTGATCGAGAATTTAGTGAGGGAATACTTGAGAAACTCACTCTTCGGCAATTACCTCAGACCCAGACCGTGCCAGTAAAATGCTGTTACCCCCATTGTGAAGTTTAGCAGATGTCAGATACATATTTATTTATTCAAAGTAACAGTCATAGAGATATTTATTGCACAAGACAATTTGGTTATCGGATCACATTTGTAGGCTTAGCGAGAAACGAAGTCACTAGTAATGAGATACCAGCAGGGAAGCCTGTATTCTTTCTTGTAGATAATTGTTGACGCATCGAAAGTTTTTGCTGGTCTCCCCTAAAAGCTAGCGTCAATAGTTTTAAAGTAGAGAACAAACATATTAGGTTGCATTTTCTTGACTAGAAACTCAATTCGTTGTATTAGGTTTGTGTTGAATTTTGACAGATATTTGACCATCTACAATGAAAACAGTCCAACCTTTCTCCCGAGCGGTCAGTCTTGTATATCTTTTTAGTTGGGTTCCAAATCAGTCATTTTGTCAGATGTTTTAAGCTTTAATCTTAAAAAGAGGCTAATGTTGTCAAATATTTGAAATAAGAAACATAGCAATATAGGGCTTAGCATTTAAGGTCTTTTTTAAAATCCCACCAGACAAAAATGTTCATAACCAGAGGGAATTTATATGTTAAGTTAATTCCGTTAGTTTTCATATTGGGGACTAACGATAAGGACGCTTAATCTAGAACAGTGGTTTTCAACGTGGACGCTAGTGCCCCTTGGGTGCGTTGGTTCGTTTCAAGGGGGCGTTGGGGTGACTAAGGGCCTTACGGGGGTGTTTATGGAGATTCCGTAAATATCTATAATTCTGATTTACTAATAGCTGTTATTTAGTAGTATCTGCTTAAAGCGAGAACGAATTAGCATTAGGCCTTTATTAAATGCTAACTTCGCCAACTGTAAGTAAGTAACTGGCAAGTGGCGTATTATTTTGCATAATACCCTGTAGTGTTACTGTTATTCTACGGATAAACATTTAAAATGATCTCCCTTGCTGTTGTTTTCAAACAAAGAATATTGTATTATGTATCTGAAGTAACTGAAAACTAATTTTGAGAAGCGCTTTGAAGATCGGATTGATATGGATATTCCTGCCTAGGTTAGGAATCCATTCATTTGCAAGGTTGAACAACAAGAAATCGACTTGCAGGAAGAAATCGTTGTGTTTACTCATATTTGAACTATGGGGTGTGTGTTGACATGTAGCTAGGTGTCAGAGGGGGACGTTGGGCTGACAAAGGTTGAGAAACATTGATCTAGAACAATCAATGAGAATATAACTGACTTTCATAAGCTGGTGAGAAGAGCACGCTAACCACTGCACAAATGCATACGCTCATTGACTGACTGACATATCAAAACACTTTCGTAACCTCTCGTGTCCTCCACTCCTATATATTTCCGAAAGTACAAGGGAGTGAACTTGTGTTTGCTCCACTCGCAGAATATATCTCAAATCGGCTTTTTAATAGGTTGCACTGACGGGTTGGTCTCATTTGACAGCGTTCTAAGATGGCAGTCCATGATATCGATAGCGCACCTATGGTCTGACTTTCAGGCTTGTTATATCTACTAAGCTTAGTAAAAGTTCGGATGGTGGGAGAAAGAGATAGATATTTCGCAAATCTTACAATGGTGTTGTATAGCCACGGAAAGAAAGTATTGGACTTCGAGAAAAAGGAAGACTGGACACTTGGTTTATAAAAATATGATGATATATTTTTATTGCATCAGATACATCGGGCCGTGTCGGAAAATGAAGAGTGGGAGAGAGATAACAAGAGCCGACAGCCTTTTCTTAAACTGCAGGGCATACGGGTCTTTTGACAACAGGTAAATTGGTCTCTCTGCCTTCTGAGGGCGCATCTGTGGCTTTTATGGGATCTTCCAGCCCACCACCTGCACCTTCGGTGTCTCTTCCCGTCCCTGACACCTGCAGTTGGGTTTTGTTCGATATCCTGTTCATGACTTTCAACATATGTGGGAGTCAAATCTGTGACTAACAATAGTAGAAGGACTGCATGCTTTAAAAAGCAACATTCTAAAACCTGACTTTTACGTGGGCTTCTACACCAACGTCTAGCGTTGTTGAGAAATACGGAACTATTCCAGTCACGAGGCAAACCCAAACTGCGCTGTTTTAATTGGAATATAAGCTACTGAAAAGAAGTGACAGAAAGAAGAAAGAAAGAGAAAGAAAGGACAAGAAAGAGAAAGAAAGGCCAAGAAAGACAAAGAAAAGCAGGATCAGGAAACGAAGGACTGAAAGAAACAGAATTGGAAACATATAACGCGATATGAAAGAAGAAGAAAATATAGAGAGCGAGGAAAACGGAAACGGAAGAGAAAAAACAGAGGAGACAAAGTGAAATCGTGAAAGAAAGACAGGGAAAAAAAGAAGGAAACAAATGAAGAAAGAGAAAGTGAAAGTGAAAGAAGAGTGGGGAAGTGAAAGAGGAGCAGCACAAACCGGGAGAATACGCAAGGCAAACGGATAGGCACATAGAAAAAAAAAATAAGGAAACACATTTAATTAGTTTTTTTTAATAACAACTAAATTAATATTACACTCATTCTCGATGAAAAAACAGCGAAGGAAATATCAAATGCAGAATCAATTATTAAAAGATAATATTACAACTTAATTTAAATTTTAATTATCGCGAACCAAATTTAACTTTGTCTATTTCTTTTCAATCTGTCTGCACCGTCAAACAAGCTAATAGTAAATCAATCTTGATTATTACTGGATGAATTATTGTAACACTCCACTCTTATTAGATTTGACTAGTTTTTTACCTTCATCCTAATTTTAGTTGTTTTTATACAACTTATTAATTCGGGATACTGTTTATATGGCAACGAATAACAGCGCAATCGGAAATAAAGAGTAAGCCTTTGGTGCCTTCATCCAATAATAATACAGATTTATTTATAAAAAAACGACTACTAGGTCTCATATGTGAAATAACATATGGCGCAGAGAATCGGTTGTAGGGAGTGGGTTTACATGTGTAAATCAGCTTCTGCTACTCCATAAAGCCTTCGTGGCCGATTGGTACAAGCAGCTAGGCGTAAACTAGTCTCCCTCTGGCAACGAAGCTTATTCTTTATTTCCGATTACGCTGTTATTTGTTGCCATAGAAACAGTGTCCAGAATTAATAAGTTGTCTAAAAACAATTAAAGTTAGTAAAGTTAGTTAAAAACTAGTCAGATTTAATAAAAAGTGGTGTGTTACAATACTTCATCCAATAATAATAAAGATTGAAATACAAGTTTCTTAAATTATAGAAATTGATGTTAAACTTTCAAAAATGGTATATAGGGAGGCTCCAAATGGAAAACATCTATTTTTATAAAAGAAATACGTGAAAAAAATGTTTTTACGATTAATTCATGATTTCTTGTGATTATTTGTTTTTTTTAATTATTTTAAAAAATTCTTTATCTAGATATCTATAAAAAGAAATTGTGCTTTGCCCGAGCAGGAGGGGTCAGCACCCCCACCTTGATCCACACCTTAACAGTAAGGTAAATGCAAATATCTGTCAAATTTCACCTTCTATATTCATAACAGGTTGTGGTGTCAATTGAACAAGTAACCGTTTTTTGGATGGTTTATTTGCTTGAAGATATTGTAACGAAATGCACTCTGTGTTCGCGCGTTTGTGGCGTACGTGACCAACAGGTCATATCGTATTACCAGGGCCTTTTAAGGGGCCCTGATCTTCAAATCAGGGGCAGTTTAGATCTGAATCCCGTTAGCGACGGGTCGGACAAAGAGAGGATTTGGCTCCCCTGTCCGTTAGGGGTGAGGGAGAGAGAGACGGTTAGAAGCAGTTAGCGGTTGAGAATCCGGCAGACAGGCGACAGGTCAGGGGCGAAGTAGTTCCCTCTTTCACCTGGACGGATGAAGGAAGGATGGAAGGAGGAAAACGAGGAAGAAGCCTTGATTTTTGGATTACTACCACGGCTAGTAGTAATTCAGGAAAACGACCACTCGTTTAGAAAACTAAATGAAACAGAATTCGATGCCTCAAAGTAACCCGCGGACCAGCCGGAAAAGAACGTATATCGACGGAAATAAAACCGCAGATTTCCAATTGAAAATACGGAATTGTGTCGTCTTTCTCTCCACCTACGTGGGAGAGCCTTTTCTCCGAAATTAATTTCCCTCCACTGAAATCTCAGCTCCCGTCAACAGACCCGGAACGAGACAAGATATATCCATGGTTAACAATAGTAAACACATTAGAGCGATAATTGGCTTACATTACTGGGATCATTTCATCGCCGTTTTGTTTTTATTTAATTTGATTCAACGTACCATTTCCATCCACGAAGTAATGAAACAAAGAAACCTAGATCATCGAGTCATGAGATATCAATCTACGAACCATTTTCCGACATTATACAGGTGTTAATTAAACGCGTTAGATAAAAAAAAGCAATCGTTGGAACATTGACATAATTAGTCGCTAATACTAAAAACGGGACGGAGGATTAAGGTTGACTGTTTCTTCGGGGTGATGTCGATTGTTTGTGGGAATATCAGAATGTATTGTGCAAGTGTTTGAAAAACAATTGTTGATAATTCAAAAGAAAAGGTTCGTTAAATTCAGTCATGATGTTATGAAAGATAGAAACTATTCTCCTGTCTTAAACTTTTTATTATAAACTGCACATCGGAAACGGTTGATATATTTCTAATGTTTACTTTTCTTTGTGCATCAAAGAACATTGGCGAAACTTAAGTTTATGTACTTAAAGTCTTTCTGAAAAATGTATAAGAACACTGGATATATGTGTATGTGTATGTGTATACAGACATCTCATCTGTAACATCATCTTCGGCTTTCCGATGTCTTTTAAATATAACATGTATATGCATACATACGCTTATTGCATTTATCCCATAAGAACCCACTGTGACACCGGTGTCACATACAGTTAAATTGATCTGCACTGTCTCTTATATAATATTATATGTTATGCTTGATTTTAACTCATGAAGTGTACTAAGTGTCACATACAATTTAATTGATCTGTACCGTCTCTCATACAATATTATATTTTATCCTTGATTTTAACTCATGAAGTGTACTAAGTGACATCTAGTGAACACCCTGCTGCAGTCATGTGACTGTATCAATTTGCCTATCCAGCATCGCACATAATGTTCCTTCAAGTAGAAATGCGTCTGAGTTCTTAGGGGTTAATAAAACAACAAACAGGACATCTGATAGAACAGTTTTGTGTATTTGCTGCGAATAATTATTTCAACAATAACACTTTAAAAGCTTTTACCGAACACTGACGGGAAATACAGAACGATTTTGGGGAGGTGCTGTCTGAGAAAAATATCATTGATCACTTGGCTACATCTGAATTTCATCTGCGCCGGAGAACAGCAATATCATCATAGTTATTTCACAAGCTCCCCCAATTTGGAATTGTTGGTCCAGAAAACGGAAAAACATTGGAATTGATCTAGATTTTCACCAAATGTTTTGGGTGTGGCGCCTTGGACTAAGTCAGCGTAGTATAGGAAATCTTTATTTGTTATTTCTACTTTGCTCTCATGAAAGTCGACACTATGAATAATTAAATGTCCCTTCTTGAGTTACCAATCATGCCATGGAGATTAGCGTGCACGTTATCATAGCCATTGATACGTTATCTATTTCTCTCGGGGTATTCCTTGAATATGACTGTGCCAAGTTTGAAGAGATTCGAAAGACGCTTAAGTGACAATTCTTTCAGATACTATGAGACATTGATAGAAATAATCCACTTTCAGTATCATTCTTCAATATTAAAAGAGTGCTACCAAGTCAGTGTTGATATCATTTATCAGTTAAATAGATTCTGCTTATATTGACTCAGGAATTCGATAATGTTCTTTGAATATGCGTTCGAAGTAGTTCTTTCTTTTTTTCTCTCTCTCTTTTTTTCTCTCTTTCTTTCTAAGTATGTGTTTGTGTTATAAGGTGGGTGTATTTATACCTAAAATCGGAACGTGTGAATGGAGGAGCCGACCAAGTGTAGAATAAAAGACTCCTGTCTATTATCTGATCTTCGTTAGTTCAGTCGGTAGAACAGCACCGCGTATAGGTGGCTTCCAAGGTGGACGCGGGTTCGATCCCCGCACGAAGTTCGTTTCTTTATTCACATTTACGATTTGGGACGCTCGTTTAGCAGACGCTCACACCGACGCTGGGCAAATATAGGCTCTCACTAATAAGTGTCATTATAATTATCATATTTTGTTGATTGGATATAAAAGTATCCATCATTTGATTTCATATAATGTATGTGTGTAAGTGGGTGTGAAAAATGCAGCAAAACAAAGTGTGTGTTTACATGAATCGATTTAAAGTGTGTGTATACACGTATGCGTGTTAGTGTGTTCATTTTTGAAGGGTCAACATAGAGAGTCCGGGATGAATAAAGGTCAAGAGATGCTTGACCTCTGTTGGTTTCTTCGTGATTTTGAAGACACCGTGATTACGAAAAATCAGATAACGGTTTAATCGCTGTCTCTCTTCAAAGTGTACATTGATATTATATTACTACGTATTAGATTAGGGTCCCTTGTTTCGGAAATCTTAATTTTGGCTTTGCACTTTGGGTACAGAATACGGATCCTTGATTGGCCAGAGTAATCATAGTAATTAGAGGGCCCAATAAAAAGGAAGTGTTAGTCAGTGATCAGTTGGGGTTTTTCTTCAGTCAGTTGGAGCGGACGCGCAGATACTTGGCTGCGAGTAACTGACCATGTGGAGAAGGAAGAGGATATAGTACTTGATTACAGAGAGAAAGAAGGTTAAGTAGACAGAGTGAATAGTGACTACTATAACGATGATATGCCTTTGAAGTTGTTTTTGAACACTGAGTGTGCTCTCAATCCAAAGAGATACCTTATAGGATTTATTATGTGGAGATGCAATACCTCCTCCCGTTCAGCGTCTGTAGAAGATTAAGAATTACCCATGGTGCCTTTTTGAAACTTAAGGTAAATAAAATGATTCTTCATATTACAACACGATGACTATTGAATTATTCACAAACGCATGTGCATGTAAGAAGCGACTCGCTCCACGGCCAAAAGAACAACATCGTCGGAGAAATTATGCAGATGAAGGCCACTCCAAAGGTATGCACATTTCCGCCTCTCGTATTCCGTATCCTGTTTTGTTTCCCTGATTTCCCTAGTGTCACTAACTGTCTAGCTTCATTCCTTTATATCTTCATTTGAAGTTCCGTTTTATCCAATTTCTTCTTTTCCAAATCCTTTCTTTTCCTCTATCCCATTTACATAGTACATTCGTTTTACATGATAGCCTTCTTCCAGATACATCAGTTTACCTCTTTCTTTCTCTTGCATATATATATAAGTCTTATCTCGGAGTTCGCAATTTCTCTTTCTTTCTTTCATTCATTTACATAATAGTTTTCTCTCAGTGATTGCAAACTTCTTCCTTTCTTTTTACATAGTACATTTCTTCAAAGACCCCAATCTTCCTCTTTCTTTCATTGTTATTCTCACATAAATATCTCTATGTCAGTTGCCTTACTATTTCTTTTTTTCACATACTGTTCTTCTCTCAGTGGCTTTCATCTTCTCCTTCACAAAACCATTGTTCTCTTAGTTTCCTTCACGTTTCTTTAATTCACTTTCTTCGTTCCTCTTTATCTCCGCATTTTCCCATATCTTCCACTGTTTTACTTTCTGTTTTTTTTTTCTTTTCTTGGTGATATTACCACATACCGAAAACAACCAGACGTGGTGCACTCGAAAAGCGCTCGGCAAGCGGCAGGCGACAATACCCACAATTATCTGTATATGACCTCGTCATTATAGATAACCAACAGCAGACGTCCGGACCTAACTTCTTTTTTGTGTGTTTTTGGTCCTTGCTGCCCCTCCTTACAATACGATGTCCCCAGAATTAATGGTGCTTAAAATAGTCCCTACTTTAGTATTTTCAGCCAATGTTTATCCAGAAGAAATCCTATCGTGATCGGAAAAGTCCGATCTGAACAGTAAATAATCTTCAGGCTGCACAATACCTTACGAGGGATCATTATATTTCTTGATTTATGACGTTTTTATTTGGCATCAGTTATCTGGTTTCTTTAGGAGAGCGTTTTGTGCGTGACTTGAAGATCGTGATATTCTTTCTGTGAATTCTAACTTTGGAATAAGTCATAAAAAAGAATAAGATTTATCTCTCAACCAATGAATTGTAAAGATAGTGGACCCATTTTGATATTGCAGGTGGGTGGTTCAAGTACGGGGCTGCGGGAAACGAGGGGTGTAGCAGCGTTGAAGCCATCCCCCCCAGTTTCTTTTTCTCCCTTTCTTTATCTTCCTATTTATCGTTCCTTTATTCTTTCTTTAAGAAGTTTCTATATCTGTCCATTGATTCCTTCATTTATTTCTATTCCTTCTCCTTGTTTCCACACTGTCTCTCTTTCTTTCCATCTATTTCCTCTTCTTCCGTCCATTTTGCCGTGTGTTCCATTATAGCCCCCCCCCCGATCCTACATTTAGATATTCCCAAGAAACAAGTTGAGAAGAACTACCGCATTTGCATAAAACAAAATGGCCGCCAGCACAAAAAAGATGTCCCCAAGAATAATGTTGAGAAGAACTACCGCATTTGCATAAAACAAAATGGCTGCCAGCACACACAAAAAACTATTTCATATCTCGTCTACCGGTTAACATATCTGAGTACGTTAAAGGGCTAAATCGTGGTTTTCAGACATGAGGAATTCAAAAATACACTTGTAAAATACTGAACTACCTATAAATTAATTATTTTATGCTAAAATAAAGTGTATTTTTGAATTCCTCATGTCTGAAAACCATGATTTAGTACTCAGATATGTCAACTGGAAGACGAGATATGAAATTGTTTTTTGTGTGTGCTGGCAGCCATTTTGTTTTATGCAAATGCGGTAGTTCTTCTCAACATTATTCTTGGGGACATCTTTTTTTCTGAACGAGGACACCCTAAGGAACATGTTGGTACCCTAAATGTAGGATCATGGGGGGTGGGGTTGCACGATAGGCCCTGCTGGCCTATTACTTATCTTCCTGTATATTTCACCAGCCCCTTTCTTTATTCTTTCCTCTGTTCCATTCTGTCACACCTTTCCTGTCCCATCACGTTCTCTCTATTTCAATTTTCCATCTTTTTCTTTCTTTGACATTTTCTTCAATTTCGTTCTATCACTTATTATTATTACTTAACTTTCTTTCACTTTGCCCTTTTTCTTTGTTTCTTCTCTTCCTTCTTCTCCTCCTCTCTTTACCTTTTCTTCCCCTTTAAACTTTTTTCTTTATTTCTGTAACTTCTTTCTTTCACTTTTTCACGGTCATTTTTCTCTCACTATTTCTCTTTTACTTTCGTTCCTTCTTTCTTTAAGTGGTTGTCTTTTCCCGTCCTTCTTCATCGTATGTCTCTCTCTTTATTTACTTTCTTTCATGTCTTTCACTTTTTTCTTTCTTTATTTGTTTAATTTTTCTCTTTCTTTTCTTAAACTTCTTGCTTTTCTTAAAATTTCTTTCTTTCCTTCTTCAATTCTTTCTTTCTTTACTTAAGTTTCTTTAATTCTTCTTTCTCCAAATCTTTCTCTCTTAGTTCAATGTTTCTTTCTATTTTTTAAGGCTTTCTTTCTTTAATTTTTATTTCTTTCTATCTGGTATGCAAAATCATTCTGCGAATGAGAAACTAAATGATTCCTGGCTGTTCTGCATATTTTACAGAAAGGCATAAGAGTACAGATGTCAAGGGACATGTATACCTCTTTATGCGTATATCAGTGGAATCCTAACAGATCATTATTTAACATCGCAAAGTAAATAGTACACTTCTAGGAAGGTAACTCTTTGGCCATAACCCATTCCCTGTTCTGATTAGGTTTAGCGTAAATTAAGTTAGAGCTAGTGATCTAAGAAAATATAAAAACTGACAATCTGTTGTATTTGATAAATATTTGTCTTTAATATGTGTCATCCTTTTTTAGAAATATATTCAATTTGACGGAAAAAATGCAAGGAAAAGTTTACTCAGAAAAAAGAATTATATTATATTGTTAGGAAAAGAAACTATTTCGAAAACAAAAAACAAATCGATGAAACGAAAACTAAACATAAACAAACATTTCTTATTGTAACTATTGAAAATGACCGCCATTCAATATAAAAAGAGCGGGAAAAAAATAATGGCTGCCATTCAGTATATAAAAAGCAGGAAATAAATGATAGGAAGTTGTGATATTGAATATCTCATGGCCAATCGATCTTTCTGAAATATACTCAGCTGGAGAGAAATATTTTTTTATTTTCTTTATTGCTTTAGTGAAATATCTATCAACTGTCTCGTAAACAGGAGATGAGAGCTGACACTAATGGTGTGGAAAGAAACTTTGAAAAAATAGATATGTTCAGTAAACACTTCCGAAAAGCAGCTTCCGTTAGATTTTTCTGATAGATAATACTAGTCACCACGGCGTGAACAACTAGATCATTTGCAGGTGTACGTTTATATTCACAAATAAAATTTAAGCGTAGCCATCTCTAAACTTGAAAGTGTAAAATGTAATTTTTCTTTTTACTTCATTAAAGTATGCATTAACATTCATCAAAAAACATTTTATAATTCATACGATAGTATTGGGTTACGTTTTTTTTAATGTATGTGTGCTCGTCCACCTCTAAATTTTGAATGATAGCAAAATGTGTGGGATCTATCCAGTTAGCCTATTCGAATATCCGAAAAGAATTAGTAAAGTAGATATAACAAAACACATAGATGATAGGTACAGTTACAAATTATATATTGTAATATATTTAAAAACGTTGCTTGGCAAAGTTAGGAAGGTGCATACGTGGTCGAATAAAAACAAATCCAGTCGTGTGACCTAAGTACACGTCAGGGTTACGTGGATTTGAATATGAAAACGTATATAAAACGACTAAGAAGCCACCGCTGTCAATTCAGAGAGAGACATTGTGTTGAAGCCCCCAGGTTAATGTTCGTCACGCACACACATATGCCTATAT
>VCCN01006957.1:5840069-5851537 GCA_006491835.1 Architeuthis dux | reverse complement strand
TTATGAAATAGTTCGTAAAAATGTGTTAAAGGGAGGTAACTAGCATAGAGGATATACACGGTAAAATGGACATAATCATTTGATTTTAATTGGAAGAAATTGTCAGATTTGATCAAATATACAATCTAAATTTGCACCGACAGAAATTGTTCCACCTGAGGAGATTATGACAAGAAATAACATATTGGTAGAATCGTGGCATATATAACAAATAGGACGTGCATTATTAGACGCAAACACCTTTTTGTTTGTTAATTGCAACCCCAACACTAACCCTAACATTAACACAAAATTATCCTTTGTAGTTATATTTAATAGAAGAATACAGTTTTAAATGGTTAGGTTTGTTGCTTTTATTGGTTCCGTAATAGGATAGCAGCAGCAGCTTAAATAATTGTCTACCGAAATTACCTCCCTTTGTGAAGTTTTTTGCGAACATATATATCATATTCGTTATAAATGCCACGATTCTACCAATCTGTCTTTGTCATTAAATGTTAGCTGTCTTTATATGACCTTCAAATATAAATAAAAATATAATTACAAAAAAAGTTAAAAATCAGGACATAAACGGTTAAATGAAAGAAATACTGGATCCTATTTAATTGTCTGGTCTTTTAAATAAATTATGACAGGCGATGAAAAGTGGATACGTTGCAACAACGTTGAACGCAGTAGATAGTGAGGAAATGGACCACCACTTGCTGTACAAAAGGCCGGTCTTCAGCCAAAGAAGATGTTGCTGTGTATATGGAAAGATTGGAAGTGAGCACTTCACTATAAACTCCTTCCATAACACCAAACGGTTGATTCGAACAAGTACTGCTCCCAATGCAGTAGACCAACTGAAGACATCAATCGACGAAAAGCGTCCGTCCAGAAACGGAGTAATATACCACCATAATAACGATATACTGTATATCTTTTAGAGATCAGCTAAAAATTGTACGGCTTGACTGGGAGATTTTCAATCAGTCGCTGTATTCACCAGATGTTTCACTTTCAGATTACAATTTATTTCTTGAATGAAAAGAAAAAGATTATCAGAGTATTGCAAAGGTTACCCGGAGAAGGTTTTGCTACGAAAGATAAAACACATTCTGCGAGGATGGAATTATGAAGTTACTTGAAAGATGGGAGAAGATAGTGAGTGAAAACGGTAAATAATTTGTTCAATAAAATGTATGTCGCATATAAAAGAAAATGTATACTTTTTATCTCCTAAACCGAACGAACGTTTTACTTCATCTATCTATCTATCTATCCAGCTATATATATATATTAGGTTGATGAAACAGTTTTCAGTATTTTGTAACACTATTTTTCTTCAGATTATTATTATTCAGTCATTTCTCTAGCTTTCTATGTCCTCACCCACCTTTCAGGTAAATTCTGTATTTCATCATAAGAGAACGATTCCGGGTTTGATTCAATGAATGCTTAGAGGGACCACCGAGAAGATAAGAAGTATTGCACGGCGCGAAACAAGTGATAGTCTAAAAGGTGACAGGTCTGGAGAATATGTCGTATGTGGAAGCACTTCCCATCCCAACTCCATGATCGTTTGCTGCGTCGTATTTGTAACGTGAGGACAACCAGAATATGAGATGTTCCATTCTAATGCGTCATTTAAAAGAGGTGACTGATTCATCGCCATTTTTTCTACAATTCCATGTGTTGTTTTTGCTGTATATTGTTTCAGAGTTCCTCCAGTTCATCAGTTCTTCATCCTCGAGATCAATATCTCGTTTTTAAAACTTTGCAAACAATTCCCGACACATCCATACACCCACTGCAGCATTACCAATAAACACCAGTGATCCACTGCTAACATTCTGCTGCACTTTCTCTCAGTTTAAACATGAAAAGTAAATAGTGGTGAACGTGCATTCTTTATTCATCTATGGGTTTTAACCTCCAGAAGTAAATGCACGTAGAAAAGAATAAAGAGCTGATTAAACTTCAAAGACACTTCTAAGATTTCCCTATCATCGTGCAGAATATAGAAGTGACAACTTTTACATCAATTCCGTAATTTGTGGTAATAAAAAAATGGCTTCGTCTGGCAATACAACAAAGGTCATCTCTTGAGGAATTAACTCATTACAATAGCGAATCGGTTTGCAAGACGAGCTTGTTAGCCATCACGCCCATAAACCCTCCTCTAATCTGCTTGATGCGTTACGCTATATAGGTTTCCCTCGCTATCAGAAAGTGGAGTGTTCCTATAAAAAAATGTCTTATTCCGAAATTGGCATTAAGCTAGATGGGAAATACTTTGATTTTTCCTAGACCCCAACATGGTGATTAAGGCAATTTAGGCTGAGACGTCGGAGGTGATACGAAGTACAGGAGACTGAAGTGTAGGAGAATGAGGAAGAGAGTGCGTGCAGTCTCTATAACGGCTTGCTGTACAACGAACATCGCTATTATCGCTTCTCGCAAAAGCGAAAAATGGCATGAAGCGAACTTTTGGAAAGCGGAGGACACCTGTATAAAATTATCAAAGATTTCTCGCGACATCGAAACTGAATAATAGCTTGCATTCACCAAAAATTATCATGAGATATATATATATATATATATATTGTCAAATCCACATATATATATATATATATATGTATGTATGTATGTGTATAGTTTAGAGAGCTTTGTAGCTTCAAACATTATTCTAACATGATAGATTTATCTCTATATAGGGATATTACATCACTACCTTGTTCAGTTACAACCTATACACAATAATGGTAAAAAACAATGCCCTCCAATGATAATGAATTTGCCCGAAGACCAAACAATGGTTATGGTTGGGATATACGCGCAGCAGTGAGCATTTAGCCATGGACAACTTTGTGTCGCTTGTTACACAACTAGGTCATTGCAAACTACTAAAGCTGAAGTAAGAGTGTCGATGAGAGAAAAATAAAAAGCGTAGAAGAAGAAGAAGAAATTGTTATTTATAGATTTGTAAATGGATATTTCACAATATGAAATGTTAAGGGATCCAATATGTATAATTAAGATCTTTGGATTCATCTTCCATTCTCAAATTGCAACGATGCCACGGACATTACCACAGTTACGATGGATAGAAATAGATTCATTACGTTTTAATTTAATACGGGTGCGAAACCTGGAAACTTACAAAACCACTTGGACAGAAAGAATAGCACAGAGGGCAATGAAAAGAGCAACGTTAAGAATAACTCTTAGCAATAGAAATATATCAACATGGATCCGAGAGAGGTCCAGGGTGAAGGATATCGTACAATTAGTTAAGCAACAAAACTGGAGATGGACAGTGTTCGTGGCGAGGAGAAAGTACAACAGGTGGAGAAAAATGCTAACCGATTGGTCGCCGTGGGACAGTAAACGCAGTAGGAAAAGACGAGACACTCGATGGAGAGACGCGATATAAATGTTTGCTGGTAAGGCATGGTAGAGTAGCGCAATCACGCTCGTCATGGATGGAAATAGGAAAGTCCTTCGTACAGCACTGGACTTATAACGGGTGATGACGATGATGATTTCGAGACTAATATATATATATATATTGGTTATTTAATAGGAACATATGATAATATTGTTGTATTAATCACTATCCTCCTCCAGAGAATACGAAAGATGTTTAGGACATTAAGACCGGTCTAAATCTATTCAAACACGAAGAACGGTCCAAAGAAAAGAAAATGTATCTAATAATAGATGTGGCTATCTCAGGAAGAGACACAGTGAAACTGGAGATTAATGAGAAGATCAATAAAATCTCATAACTTTACCTGAGAACACGAAGTATAAATTGGATATACGGCCCATAGTCTCCTCTCAAAGACAATTTGGATCATTTATAGTTCTTCAAAGACTAAGTACCGAGGAGGAATTGAATCAATCCAAACTCCAGCACTGTTGGGATCGCTAAGAATAGGTGCTCAAGACTTTTTAAAAAATGGTGTAATAACTTTGGTGTGAGGATATAATTTGGATTCAGCCATGCATACAACGTTATCAAACCAAGCCAGAGGATGTCCTAGAAAATGAAAAGAATTGTACTAGATTTGATAACCAGACCGACCATCCCATCTCAGCGCGACGCCCGTATCTGAAAGTCGTAAACGAGTAAAAGAGGACATGCCAGATCGTAATTGTGAATGTGCCAGAGGGACATAGGATGGAGATGCAGAAAGCGAAAAATTAGAAAAGTATTAGGACCTCAATCGGGAACAGAGAGGTGTGTGGAACATGGAGGTTACGGGTGTGTCCAGAATAATTGGTGCAATTGGAACCGTGTCAAAACAGTAGACTCGAGATTGTTTGAATGGGAAAATCGATAAAGAATTGAGACTGTCCAGACTATGGCAATGCTGGGGTCTGCAAGGAAACTGGGTATACTGATGGAAGGTTTGGGTTCGCTTTAATTCAATCTGCAGCGATAACCACCATAACAGACAGAAGAGGACTCTTACGAGAAGAACAGAAAGGATGCAGAAAAGGAACCAAAGGAGAAGATAACTTGAATGAGGTCAGAAAAATGGTGCAATGGGTTGGATTGATTACAAAAACGCATATGATATGCTCCCACGTAGCTGGATACTCGAATACATCGGGATATTCAAGATTAGCAAATCTATGGTGAGATTCATAACCAGCTATGAACAACTGGAACGTAGACCTAACAGCTGCAGGAGAAAACATAGTAGAAGTAAGTATAAACAGGCGAATTGTTCAGGGGGACTCTTTCCCCATTATTATTCGTACTAACCATGAACCACTAAACATAATCTTTAAACACAGTAAAGGATACCAATTCTTTAAAACAAAGGGAAACGTCAACCACCTCATGTACATGGACGACATAATGCTATTTGCAAAGAATGGGGAATGGCTCGAAATGTTGTTCAACAAGGTTAAAGAATACAGTGATGATATTGAATTTGGACTAGAAAAATACGTGCTATTGGTAATGCACAGGGGAGGCCTATGGTGGTGGAAGGACTACTTACCGGACAACAAAACTATTAGCGCATTAATCACACATGACCAATATACATTCTCGAATGCGTTCTATGACGAGAAAAAATGAGATAGAAATTAAAAAGGAATACCTTAGGAGAATAAGAAAACTATTGGAAACTAAACTAAATAGCAGAATTTGATAAAAGGGATGAACACATGGGCAGTATCAGTAGTAAGATACAGAACAACGACATTGAAACAATATTAGAGGAGCTGGAGATAAGAATAATAATTTAGACTATGCAGACCATATCACTACTGGGGTGTGCAAGCATATTACTGAGGGTACTGGAAATATGAGACTAACGACCTCCAGTCGTCGCCAATGGCCTAACAGATAGAATGACCATGGCATAAGTGTTAGAAACGTGTGAAAGGTTAGGACAGAGCAAACTAGAATACTAGATCTAGTTATCGTGAACGAAGAGAATATATTTTGTCAGATGGTGGATTTCGCTGTTCCGGCAGGCCAAATAGTGAAATTGAAAGAGCCTGAAAAGCTAGACAGATATCCAGCGAGACAATGAAAAGAAATGAAACATAATGGGGACAGTTAAAGCCATCGTTGTTGGAGCGCTTGGAACGGTCCCAAAGAGGATAGCAGAACAGGTTTGAAGAACTGGAAATCAGAGAAAGAATCGAGACCATTCAGACGACTGCATTACTGAAAACAAATCAAACACCGAGATGAGAGCGGGGTAATCGAGGGGCATTGCTGTCACTTGATCCCTAGTGTGAATCGACACACACTATTGGTGTGAAACCTCAATGAGAGCGGAAAGAACGACGACGACGACGACGACAAGAAGGAGAAGGAGAAGGAGAAGGAGAAGGAGAAGGAGAAGAAGAAGAAGAAGAGTATCTTGACCTTGCCAACTAAATAAAATATGAAAGATGAAGTGGGCAGTAGTATCAATTGTGGTCGGACCTGCCCGAAGAGCTTAGCAAAGCGGTTGGAGGAATTGGAAATCTGGGAATGAACCGAGACCATCCAAATGACAGCACTACTGAAATCAACCAGAATACTGATGAGAGTCCTGGGGTGTCACTTAAACCCCAGTGAGCGCCACCAGTCACTACTGATGTGAAAGTTCGACAGTGACAACAGCAGCAGCAGCAGCAGCAGCAGCAGCAGCAGTACTACTAGAGAAACGAAATCAGTTATAATAGCAGCTTGGAACTACTAAGATAAGCTTTGTAAATAACCATAACAGCCATACTCAACGGAAGTCAGAAGAGACAAGGATTAACACAAACCTGGCTGCTGCAGGGTCAAACTCTACGCCTACTTCTATTCCAACTGAAGATGAATAATGCAACACATTTTGTATATATAATAAATATGATAAATGACAAATTATAAAAATATGTTTTTCTCTATGTATTTATTAGAATGTCATAATCCCATATGATACATTTTCGTTAATATCTAAGATTTGTCAATTTAGCCCAGTTAGTAAGACGGCCGGCTACCGATCAAATGGTCGTGATTTCCAATCTCGCTAGGGAAATGGGGATTTTACATATCGGTTTACACCCTTAATTTTGGCGAGGATTCTTCTTGCTGTTCTTGTTACAGTAGGAACACACAGTCAACTCCTGACTGTCCTTGAGTTTGATAAAAATGGCTAATATCGCCTGCATAGAGACACTAATTGAAATGCCATTAATTTAATAAGTAAATAAAACAACACAACTCACAAGGATGATATAAATAGACTCAGACAGAACATCCGATCCAAGCAAGGAGATTGGATCTGGTTATTGTAAAGAAAGAAAAGAGATTCTGCCAGATGGTTGATGTAGTTGTTCTGGCAGACGACCGGTTGACGATTAAAGAAAGAGAAAAGACAAGCCTGGATGCAGCCGGGTCAAACTCCACTCCTTCTATTCTCAGTCAGAAAGTTACAGTAATCAACTTCAGTCAAGATGATTACTGTAACTTTCGTATTGTATATATATATAATACATTCGTAAATATATAAGACTTGTCAGTTTAGTTCAGTTTGTAAGAGAGCCACCTACAAAACAATTGGTTGTGATTTCAAATCGCTATAGGGAACAGTTAATTCTATATATCGGTTTGGTTTAACGTGACGAGATAGACAGTGAAGAGTTATTTAATTAGGTGGGGATTAGTTATTGTTCTTGTTCTCGTTCTTTGTTTTTCACCCGTAACAACAAAAAGACAACTCCAACTTGGACTAGACTGACAGAAATTTCCAGGACTTCGTCCGAGAACTGAAGAAGGTGTAGTCCATGAGAGCCGAGTTCGTTACCATAAATGTCGCACTAGGAACTCTCCCGCATGCCCTAGAGTTGTGACTAAAGGATGTGGAGATGCGAGGAAGGGTTGAGACTGTCCGGACCACGGTAGTAATGGGATCGGTGAGCGTGCTGAGGAAGGTGCTCAAGATTTTAGGAGACTTGCTGTCAGTAGATCACCAGAAATAACAACTAAACTGAAGAAGGTGTCGTGAGTTCCAATCACGGTAGGGAAATGGGGATTCTACACATCGGTGTACACCCCTAATTTTGTCGAGGATTGTTGTTGCTGTTCTTGTTACGGTAGGAAAACAAAGTCAACTCCTGACTGTCCTTGTCTCTTTTGACTTCTATTTAGGGTTGAACATGCAAATGCATGAAAGAATAACAAAAATAATAATCTCAAGCCAAATTAATAAAAGAACAGCTGTGTTATTCAAGGAGAGTTATTATTTTTAGTGCCGTTCACAATAAATACGATACCACTCAATCTCATATTGCAGAATAGTAAAATAAGTTAAGTCTAAGTTAAAGATATACGTTAACTAATGCAGAACATTTCAAACATCTGATGTACATGGACGATCTAAAACTATCTGACAAAAATAAAACTGAATTGGAAACATTAGTCTGAATAGACAAGATTTTTACCAGAGACGTTGGAATATGATCTGGTATCGAAAAATTTGCAATAATAGTGATGTACTATGGCAAACAGCAATCAACAGAGGGAGTTCTATTACAGCAAACTAAACATTGAATGGAACAAGCCTGGCTGCTGCGGGATCAAAATCCACTCCTACTTCTATTCCGACTGAAGATGCTTACTGCAACCTTTCTTTCGTATATAATACATTTTTAAAAATTATAACTAACTTTCGTAAATATGTAAGACTTGTCAGTTTGGCTCAGTCGGTAAGAGAGCCGCTTACCGATCACTTGGTCGTGATTTCAAATCACGGTAGGGAAATGTTAATTTTATATATCGGTTTCGTTTAACGAGACAGACCAGACAAACAGCGACGAGTTTACTACCCTAAATTAGGTGAGGATTGTTCTTATTGTTCTTCTTAAGGAGGTAAAAATAAGTCAACTCCAGCCTTCGACTTATACTGGAGTTTGACAGAACAGAACAGAAACACTATAAGCAGATTCAAGAAAACATGAGGAAATGAAATGAATAGGAAAGAATATCTCAGAAAAAAGTAAGATTTGTTTAACCTAAAAAGTAGATATTTTATCAAAGTATGTGCGATATCAATCTACTTATATAATACGTAACGTGGTTGCCTATATTTTATGTCTGTAACATTTGTCGAGGGAGATGACTAGTAAATGCTAATTATGGTGTAATCCCCGTTATTTATTTATTTAATTATTTTGCAAATGGGTAAAAGATCCGGGTTCATTCTGGTTGAATATAAACAAGAAGACGCAGAGCTACATAAATGTTTTTGATATTTTTTTAAGTACAGCGTCTTGCAAACTCATTTAAATACGCTGTAATTGTTTTGAAGGCATGGGTATACTAGTGGCAAGATATTCTAGGACTTTCCTAAAAATGGACAAGATAAAAACGGAAAACTTCGTATCAGAAGATTGGAAAATTAATGACAATGCAAAAAGCACCACACGGCTGAGATAATGACTATAGACTATATGTGAATAGCAAGAGCCGCCAGTCAGGATTGGGATGAAACCTCAAAATGGTGATCATAATAGTGAGAGAAAAAGAGAACGAAGAAGTTATTTCACTCCATTTCGGAATCAATTAGAATTGATACAGGTTTCGTTAGTCACTCAATAGAAACCGTCTTCCAATGTCTTTTGGCAACATGTTCGGGTGATAAATTGAAAAGAAGGGGTGATCAATGAATATGTTACTTCTCTCGCCTTTTATTGAGCAGTGATCACTAAAAAAAAAAGACTGAACTTAAAAAGAAAACGTGAATGCTGTTGGACACAAACTAAGTGACCAATTTAGCATAAAATTAGATTGCAAATTGAACTACCCACTAAAAACTAATTCAGCGGGGAATTAAAAAAAAAACAAAAACAGATATTTTCTAGATATAATAAGGAGGGATGTTTTAAATTGTCAGCCCTCTAGCTCCATTGGTACGAACTGTACGCGTGATACATACATGCATAGATAGTCAGCCAGAACAACTTGAACACTGAAGAAACCTATGTTGACAGTTTTGGTTGACGGTTTGTAATTAATATTTTCCTTGTTGTTCGAATAAGATATGCCAAAAGGCAGAAAGTGACATTATTGAATGGCACACAAAAAAATGACCTAATAAATAAAATGAAAACCAAGAAGCATTCAGCGAGAGCATACCTTTGCTAACCCCATATACTAACTAAACATCGAATGAAAATAGAATATTAATAAGCAAGGGACAGAACTTTGACTGTACATATATTGAGTTACTTGCCTTGAAATTTAAATTCAGCATTTTTATTAAATGTTCGTTCTAAACCTCTTTTCTTTGCAGAATAACACAAATATGCCCCAATCGAAAACAAGTTTCTGGATCCTCCCCAAGATTTAATCAGGTCTTCCGTTGCCCATGGGCCACCCTTCCACAACATTTCATTGAAATTCATCGAGAAACTTTTGAGGTCAGACAGACGGACAGACACGAGTGAATACATATACCTCCCCCAACTTCGTTGGCAGAGGTAAGAAGATTCTATCAAATAACAAAAAGGAATGAAGGATTAAAAAATAAAGTTCTTGTTAGTCACTCAATAGAAACCGTCACTTGACCAACGTCTTTTGGCAGCATGTCGTGTTGCGGGTGATCAATTAAGAAATTGGAAAACAGTGGTGAAATGAAATGAATAAGTTACTCCTGTCGCCTTTTGTTAGACACTGATCAGTAAAATAACGAATTAAAAGAATTTTCGAAAAACAAGCGTGAATGCTGCCGGACACGAACTAAGGAATCAATTTAGCATAAACATACATTGAAAAGTGAACATTCTACTAAAGACCTATTGGGGGGGGGGAGAAAACCGCTTTTTCTAGAAATAAGGAGTAAATGTATAAATGTTCAGCCCTCTAGCTCCATAGATGCGTCCTGTACGCGGGATACATTCATAGCCAGCCAGCCCAACTTAAAAAGTGAACAAACCTATTTTGACAGCTTTGGTGACATGTTCGGTTGATGGTTTCTAAATAATTAAACAAACAGGATTAAAAAAGATTCCACCACGTTAAAAGACGGATAATCTAACAATTTACCGGGATTAAAATTTAATCTCTAAACGAAATCTGCATCACCATGTGTTTGTGTGACTTTATTGATTAATTGTGGAGGTCTCAGAGCACACGTGGGTCGGCAATGGAATAAGAGCGCTCGGCGTGAACGTAATTACATATTATATTAATATGTATCTATCAGTTGTTATATACACGGTAGAATGTTTTTTCTCATTCTGCAGCGCTAAGATTTTCAGGTCACTACTAGTATTGTGTAGAGCACATTTCTGGAAAAATCATTGCTCTTAATTGATATGGTTTTTCTATTGAGTAACTTGTAATGTTGGCTATTTGGTTTTCTGCCTTACGAAGTAAATAAATGGAATTTTTATATGGTTTCGAATGAATAACTGAGAGATATAACATTTTGTCTAACAAATGTATGGATAGTACGCACGCCCGCGCGCGCATTAATACATTAGTGTGTGTGTGTTTCTTTGTATAATTAAAATATATATGCATAACGAACTGAGAACCAACTTAAAATAGAATCTGAGAGCCATGGAAAAACCACTGACTGGATGAAATTAATTAAGCAACAAAAATGGAGATGGGCTGGACATATATATATATATATGATAATAATAAAGACATTTATTAGTTGAGAACCTATATTTGCCCGTCGCGAACGACAGCTAAACGAGTGGCCTAAATCGTAAATGTGAATAAACAAACGAGCTCAATGCAAGGAGGTCTGTCTTTAAAGACACCGAATTTTTAGAACAGCGCGCCAATGAAACGTTTTAGGTTGCTCTGAGCGAAATGTTATGTGGCAGTAACCTTGCCGTTTTGTACTTAAAAAAACCGGCATCAATCCACGTTCACTATCACACGTGTAGTTAAAAAACTCACCAACGTGGATTGATGCAGTTTTTAGGTCACCCCTACATAACATATCAGTCAGATTTTATTTTATGGG
>VCCN01006957.1:5765829-5784191 GCA_006491835.1 Architeuthis dux | reverse complement strand
GATACACCTATACATACTCTTTTCTATGAGAGGTAAAGAAATCGATAGAATGCATTAAAGATTGAATTTAATTTAATTTTACTTTTTGTAAAATTTGTGAATTCTAGACCAATGTCTCCAGCAACGCGCACCTCAGTGGTTCCCCCTGGTGCTCAGATGTAAAATCTCATTTTATTCACGTTGAAAATGTGTGTTGCTGTCACATGTGAATATTCATGAGAATTCATTTTCCATTGTCAAAAAGTAATTGCTGTCTTTTTTCCTACTTTTAGTCAGTTTTATTGTAATCTTTTCAAAAGCCGTTTTTAAAAGAATTTCTTCTTCACAATATTATACTTGTTAATACGAATCGGCTGTTAATAATAAAATAGACTATTTTAAAATTAATCTTTTGCGCAACATTATTATAATAGTAGTTGAGTTTTTGTTCGTGTGCGTGTTTTAATGTCCTTTACATTATATTTGTTCTGTTAAAGCATATAAGGATAGTTCATTTCCATTTTCGATGCCAAATAATATTGTTGCCATTATCATCTTCCATTTTCTTTTGGATTTTATATCTTTACTTTCTACAAGAAGGGAACCCATTACATAACATTTCCTTTGCTTCGTGAACGTTCGAAATTTCCAAAGCATCATTCAGCTACTCGAAAAATGCATGAATACAAATTAAGATTATCATGCAAATTTCTCTCTGCTTCAAAGAGAACCTTTTTAACGATGATGCTTTCATAACGACTCTATTATTAATAGAGTGCATATAACACTTCAAGACACTATGTAGGATTGTTTTTAAAACCCCGAAACAGTTGCATGGCAAACAACTGATGATCCTACAGGCAGGTTTTACTTATAGTACTATAAGATTGAATTCTGTGTAAAACAAATCCTTCTGAACATCTCTCATTAACGCAGTGTTTTAGGTGACATGTGATGAACTTTGAAGAAAAAGAAATTGAAGTTATATTTTATTAAACGCCTAGTTTTATAAATATATTAGAAAAATAGACCGCTTATCTATAATCATTCAGCTAAAGCTAAAATACATGTACATGACACTCCGATAATAGAATTATTCAAAAAAATTAAAGTTTCGATACACCGTGCTAAAAGGTTTCGCCATCACAACTCAAGTTGAAAACTATTTAACTAGTTTGGCAACTCTTCCAAATTGCCTTTTGAATCTCATTGATCGATTCTGTACAACATTTTAGCAGGACTGAAAAAAATACTTGGTTTGGTTTATTTAACAATTTGATTCTATGAAAAGCATTTTCCGGAGATATAGCATTCAGAACCACAATACATGAGTAAACGCATAAGATTCCTGTGATTCACTCTCAAAACCAAGCCATATGGCTTGAACAAAATGTTTGTTCAAATACTTATAAGCGATACTTATATATAACACATATATACACTCGCGGGGCCAGACAATTCCATGTCTGCCTTTCACTGTTATCCATAATACAATCTACAGCTGTTTTTAACATTTTACAATTGCGTGTCTTGGGTTTAGCCAATGTTGTTTCGAAATAGCAGCTTCGGCCGTGCTCGACAAGGCCTTCGAGACGCCCTTGGTTGAACGTGGGCCACGTCGATAATGTTTGGCACAAATTGCAAGCTTTCGTGCGCAGATGTCATCCATGGAAAACATGTTCAGTTTTTGGAGCTTTTCGGTTTTCAAATTTTCGAATAAGAGATTGTGTACTTGTATACAGTAATGAATAATCGAATGAGAGTATCTTATTATCCATGCTCTTCATGGTGGGCATCCTAAGCGTGTTTCTGGTAGTTATTAGAAACTGTCAACCAAAACTGTCAACATAGGTTTCTTCAGTTTTTAAGTTGCTGGCTATGCAAATCGCGTACAATACACCGGTTCTCGTAAGATTACCGAAGTTAAGAGACGTCAAGCCTGGTCATTACCCAGATGGGTGACCGGCTGGGAATACCAGGTGCTGTATGCAGCAGCAACAAGATTGTTCTGCGGCCGTCTTAGCCTATGCTCTGCCACCGATTAACGGAACATCTTGCCAAGATAGGGCAAGACTGTTCACACCCGGTCCCTTTCTCAAGCACACGCTGCTCCATGGAGGGTACATGACAGTGTGCTCTCCTAGGAGCCGCCTTACTCGTATCGAGTGACAGCGATCATGTATGTATGACGCGTACAGGCCGCCCCAATAGAGCTGGACATTTTAACATTTACACATTATGTCTACAAAAAAACTCTTTTTTTAACGCTGCCGGACACGAAAAACCTATGGGGGGGCACTAGGTTTTTAGTGGGGGGGGGCAACTTACAATGTAATTGTATGCTAAATTGATCCCGTAGTTCGTGTCCGGCAGCATTCACGCTTGTTTTTGAAAATTCGGAGTTTTTTTCGTGATCATTACCCAACAAAATGCGAGAGAAGTAACTTTGTTTTGGTTAATATTCACTTAATCAACAGAATAAAAACACGTCTCCACGTCTAACAAAACAGACGGGTCTCAGATTTAGAACTCTTAATTTTATGTTTCCTTCTAACAGATGTGATTTTTCATTGGTGTCAGCCAATCGAACATACTTTTAATTATGCGTTTTTTTTTTACCTCAAATCAAGTCTGGAAATAGACTGGGTGGATTTCAATATGAGAATTATTAATAAAAACAAGACTGACTACTGCAGAGTCAAACTCCTATCCAACTTCTATTCCGACTGAAGATGATTACTGCAACTTTTGTATAGTATATATAATACATAAAACAAATGTATATTTTCATAAAATGTATTTATTTATTAAAATGCAATAGGTCCGTGCATATCTATATGCTACCTTTTCGTTAATATCTAACAATTGACAATTTAGCTCAGTCAGTAAAAACTCAGATGGTCGTGGAAATCAGTTGGTCGTGAGTTCAAATCACGGTAGGGGAATGTGAATTTTACATATCGGTTTACACCTCTAATTTTGGAGAGAATTGTTCTTGTTACTGTAGGAAAACAAAATCAACTCTAGACTTTTGTTTATTTGTTTGTTTGACAGTATTTAAAACAAAAAACATTACGCCAACATTGTTTTAAAAGGCGTTGTTGCTTCAAGACTAATCGTGATGTAACGTGTAATTTGTCTGCAACGGATCTGATTGTTGTCCTCAACAGTGATGAAGAGATATTATCTAATACAAGCACACACCCATGAACCATTCCTAACTTGCATTGGCATGGTGATTATAACAGTCATCGAAGCATTTTTTTTATTTCTTCACATGTAGACATCGTCTGTAGATGTAAGTTTCTTTTTCTTAATCATCTTCTACTCGAGGTGTTATGGGGGGTGGACATGGCGGTCGCATTACTCTCGTCCGTTTGCTTCCACTCTCCTTTATTTTACTTGAGCAATCTACCATAATCCAATTCCGGCTTGCCAGGCCCTTCGAAGTATTTGGATATCAGGCCTCCCTTCCACACGAGGAGATATCGGCCTTACCCAGTCACGCCGGCCCATGAGGCATTAGCATCGGGGAAGAGATGGGTACATGCCTTTCTGAAGGTCTTTAGTGCGAAGTTTAGTTTGAACCCGGCACGACGATCCCATTTCCGTTGTCTTTAACCACTCGGCCACCCACACCTCTCGAAGACAGAATAACAGACCAAAGAAATAGGTAAACTGACATCAGGAAATACAGATTGATACACCGAGGAAAGAATCCTGATTGTACGGAAAAGAGATGAGGAAGATAAAGTCTGGCACAAGCCCACAGCGGTGGAACACAACACACGTAAGCTTACTTATCTCTTTGTGGTAATCCTTTACTCCACTCTATCGAATAAAGGAGCAACCGCTGTAAACATATTGTCAACAATTGTATTAAATGTAGACTACAGGTATCCCCAGAAATTCGAAAGTTTGCTTTACCTCACTCTTTCGCTTTTTATGAAAAAAGTGAAAATATCCTCCAGACATTCAAATAGTTCTTCGGTCGATTGAACTCTTTGTTGTTCGTGTTATTAACACGGCGTTTCGGCCGATCCATTCCATTCCGAAACGTCAAGGAGTTCAATCGTCCGAATTATTATTTGAATGTTAATGACCCTTCTCAAAAGTATAGAAAATATCGTCCAAACTCTTATACAGGCAACACGGACTCTATTCCTCTCTCTCCCTAACCCCCGTGTCCTAAACCTCCCATCACGCTAAACTCTGACGTATTAGCCTAACATACCATCGTCACCATTTATTGAGTCTCGGAACGCTCAATTGTTTTTTCATATAAGTTAATGCTAAATGGCTCTTCGCTTTATGACATTTCAGCCTACAGCAGTTGTTTTATGTGCTCGCTCTACTTATGGATAGGGGGAAAACCTGTATTGATGTTTCATAAGCATAGCTTAATACGGCACTAAACCAATGTGGGGTATTGGGTATAGGTATTAAAGAGCGCCCGCCTTGGAAATAAGTGTTTGAAATCATGGCTTTTACCAGGGGGAAATATGCACTTTCTCTCATTCACGAAGCAGGTCACAACGTAGCGTAGATATTTAATTAGTCTAGCATCGGCCCGTTAACATAGAGTAGACTGGGCTTTCTAGCCTGGAGAAGGCAACCAGTCTAGTAGAAGGACCACTCTGATTCCAAACCTGGGAGCGGGGCTGCATTAAGGCAGTTTGAAGTCAACTTTGACGTCTTTCCAGCAGCTTCTGCAACCAAGCTGATGCCAAACGCATCACACTGAGGAGTCACTCAGACAGAAAGAAGCCCTCTATCCTTCTAGCATTGGCTATAGTAAGATAGCACCCACTAAATTCGTTATTAGTTTACAAGACTAGTTTTCTAACTGATAGTTACTAAACTTAAATCGGTCTGGCACAAGGCCACGATATTTGGGCACTCGGGATCAATTTCATTATACTAGTGAGATTATCCTTCAGGCGATCCATGGAGATAAACGTATCTAGGCATGTATGTATATGTATACGCAGTGTTAGTCTTAATATAAATCACAATAGATCTTAACTGTCAGCATTTCACACTTCTTGAAAAACAATTATGTGGACACTTTTCCAGATGTCATTCAAAATGTCAAGACCGCAAACAGCGTTATACATCATAATTGTATGTTTTTTTCACTTAGTTTCTAGAAATATCGGTTTTTGTCAAAAGAAAAGTAATAATATAAATATCTTCTCTTGCACGTCATGAAAGTTTTATAACTCTAAACTATAACGTCAAGTTAGGAAGCAAGCAGTATTTGTTTTGTGCATGAACTTGGATTCATTATTTTTCTAACAGTATGCCAGCCGTTGCTGTGGCTGAAAAGTATCTATCAATAACCCAGAATTGTTAACACTATTTGATTCCCCGAGAAAATCTTTTCATGTCAGAAATGAAATTGCTTTCCTTTTCGTTGTTAGCAGTCCCGTGTCTAATTCATTCTTTAAGTTAGGGCATTTTAGCGGTCCCTTACAGTACTGATTATAAGTGCTTGAACAAAACGGGAACTTTGCTTATATGGCTTGGTTCCGATAATTAAAAACAGGATTTTACGCAAGAAGAACCAAATTGTATTGGAATGAACACAACAAAGCATGAATTAACTAATGTTTTGTGGTTCTGAATGCTACATTTCTGGATAATGTTTTTTAATAGAATTAAATTGTTATATAAATCTAACCAAGTATTTTTGTCTATCCTGCTAAAATATTGGTCAGAGTCGATCAGTGAGATTGAAAAAATCTAACTAACATAACTATTTGGAAGAGTTGCCAAACTAGTTAGTTAAATGGATTTTAACTAGACCAATACACATTTTGTGAAGAATGAATTCATAGGCAAGAGACATATAGTTTGTGCGTGTTCAAATACTTATGAGCAGTACTTTTTCTTATATAAACGATGGTTTGTTTATATAACACGTACTACTCATACGTATATATATATATATATATAAATAATCTGATTATATATATGATATAAAAATAAACCAATTGAGTTCTTATATCAATATAACACACATAAACACGCACCATAACTATTTTATATCAATACACCATACACCCACATATATATAAACCAATTAACTATCTTACATCTATATAACATTTACATACTGTAATATTCATATGTATCCACACACACACACACACACACACACACACACACACACACACACACACACAAATGCTCGTTATCTGTATATGGGTTTATTATGGTTATCAGTTATATCGAAATTATTTGAATGACGCACAGCATATCTGAAAGGTCTATATCAATCTAAGAAGAGTCCGTGTAATTTTCTATCATTTAGAAACCAATTATCCGTTATTGTGGTGTACGTGGTCGACAGCTGGAGACTAGGTTTACGAAGCCAATTAGGAAACGAAAAATTAAAAAAAAAACGATATACTTTTACATTCATTTGATCTTTCCAATTGGAGTATACATTTGCCAAAAGCTAAAGTTTAGCTACGGCTGTTAGATCACAATTCCTATACGAAACGAAGTGTGCAAGTAACTATTTTGGTATACACAGATAGAATATTGCTCCCCAGATCCACAGACAGATTAAAAACAACACTATTTCTGACATATTTAATAGAAACATTGATTGCATCGATCTTCATCATAATCAGTGAACATTTATAAAACTAAATGACTGACTCAAATAGCCCAGTGTACAAACATAAGATTCGCTGCTAAAATAGAAGCCTTGTGTCTGAGGAATATATTTTCCCCCATCATGATGTGGAAAATTCGTGAGACACTACTATTCTTAGTTTGTGGCATTATTCAAGAACATATGCATGGATACGTCCTGTGTTGCTATAGAAAATATAGGCGTTTGGTAATATACAACATTTCATAGGTGTTTTCTTTTCATTCGGGTTTTAAATGCGCTAGCATCTCTAGCACCGATTGCAGTCACTGAATAACGGGCTGATATACTACCGAAATGTGAGTTACGTCCCTTGCTCAGTGTTGCCAATTTAGATGTGATTCATCTAAATCTAGATATTTTTGGTAGCGGCTAGATGTCAGAAATTGGTATTTAGACGATTTTTAATAAAATAAGTATTATCTATTACATAACACAATTGGCTCTGCTTGGTATTGTATCCCTTCCCTAAAACATTGGCGTAGCTTGACCAAATTTGGCATGCATCTATGGACCTAAGGGAATGTTTTGAAGTAAAAACATTTGAGAAAAAAGGTTTTAAACGGTTTTAGAGGGGGGGTTTCTATTTACAATGTAACAATAATGCTAAACTGAATCCTCTTTTCCCGGTCAATATACATATATACGTACGTACATATACATACTAGCTGGAAACCGCCTGATAGGGCGGGTTTTAGCTAGTGTTTAATAAATTAAGTAATATTTTATTAAAATAAATATTGAAGATTAAAGTCATATTTAATCATATATTTCCTAGATTTCAGATATATATATGGAGAATCTAGATGTTTCTAGGTGTTTTAATATGGTTTTTGACTCAATGTTAGATATAAAATTGAAAATAAAGTTGGCAACACTACCCTTGCTAGATCTTCACAAGAGAAAAAAAAAACAGCGCGTCTATAGTCCGACTTTCAGGGTTGTTTCCTGCAGAAAAAAACTAACTTCCGTTTGTCTTATTTATTTTATAATCTCGCAGCATATGAAGCCATTTTTTCTATGTTTTTCAATTCATAGATTGACACACAACATATAAACATACATGTAGAGGGGTTGCTATATTAAAAAAACAAACAACTGTTATTATGCATTTTTGGGCATCTCCAACTATACACAATATTTGCACATCAATTTCTAAAGAAATACCGAATTCATAAAAACATATTCAAATGTACATAAATATGAAGAGATCTACAATCAATCTCTATTATTATTGGATGAAGTATTGTAATACACTATTCTTTTGTTAAATTTGACTACAACTTATTAATTAATTCGGGCCATAGAAACAGTGGGCCAAATTAATAAGTTGTTTTTATACAACTAAAATCAGGATGAATGTAAAAACTAGTAAAATGTAATAATAATAGAACATCTACAATGTACCACAATTCACAGATCAGTCCCTTGAAAATCTCATCTGACAGCTTCCAAACATGTCATGTTTTTTTCCATGATTTTTAAAATTAACTAAATTATTTTTAAAATTTGTACACTATTGCTATCTTTAGGCAACTTATCCCAAAATATATTAGTCTATTAGAAAATAAATCTAATTGTTTAGTAGATTTAGTTTTTGAAATCTGTCTTGTCAATAGATTGATACGGAAAAATGTGAGAAATAGATATGGAGATATTGTGAGAACTTGGGAGGTACACAGGTTACCATATGTTTGCAAAATACATTCATAACTAGTATCAATCCTTATATTTACAGACACACATATGTGCATGTACTATAGACATATATGTTCTTTACATCTGCTTGGGAAACAGACTGCATGTAGGTAGTCCTCTTACATTATCTGCATCGATTGAATAGGTGGAAAGTTACAGGTTTCGCCCACTACCCTAAAGTAGAGCTTTCCTATAAAACATTTCGTAAGCCGGGATGGCGTAAAACGAAGAGGCAATTACAATTAATGTATATGGTTACAAATTTTGAGCATCCAAAAATGGTACGTTAGGGGGATGGGTGATACACAAGACTGGGGTGTGAGAAAGAGAGACAGAGAGAGCACTGCTCCATCTGCAAAACAAACGCTGAACGCTATTTACGCTTTAAGCCTTTTTTTTCGTAAGAAAAAACAGATTAATCAATATAGTAATTTTATTTAACTTCATTTATAAAATAGAAATATTCTCATCCAGTACTTCGTTGCTTTAGATAAATGACTTTTCTGGTCAATATCGTCACAACATTCCTTTTACTATATGTTTAATATATGTTTCATTGTTTACTATCATTGACTTTCAAATTCATAACAATTAATTTTGTTTACCATTTGTCAATATAGCCCTCATCCTAATTCCTGGCCTAACAAACAGATTGCATATACACACTACATGATGTTGAATATACGCATTTAAACTTGGCATAAAGCAAATCTTCGAAAAGCGGAGTATACAGCTATGAATATCTAACCCAAGCTTAAATACAAATACACATATTCCTATCCGAGTAAGTATATGAGGGCATGCCTCATGCCTGAGGTAATCTTGTATTAATGCTGATTTCCAAGACAGTAATACTTGGACAAAACAACATTTCGTACGCTTATTCCTAATGTTTGCTTTACTGTGAAATAAAACAGACAACGTGATATTGGCTTTTATATAAGATATAAGCGATATAGGTATTATAGAATGAAATAAACAAATGAGTTTATTTCCCGTAGCGAAGTATACCTTTAATTGGATTTACGTTGACATACAACATCTTCCGCCTTCAAGAACAGCCTCATTATGAGACTACTTGACATTTCGTAGTATTAGTATCGCGCAGCGCAAGCTAATTAGAAATAGTTCTTCTAATTCTCGTTTCTCTTATGCTACGACTTGCCGTAAGGTTCTTTCTTTATTTCCAACGTCTTTAAATTTCTTTATTTTGTTGATGGTTAGAACAAATTCTCCAGGGAAGAGTTTTCTTCATGTTCGAACACTTTAGCAAACGGCTCTGGTTAGTCACTCAATAGAAAACCGCCATGTACTAACGTATTTTGGCAGCGTGTCGTGTTGGGGGGGGTGATCAATTAAAGAATTGGGAAAAAGGGGATGATCGATGAATAAGTTACTTATCTCGCCTTTTTAGGGGGGGAAATGATCACTAAAGATGTCTGCATTTTTAAAAAGAATAAGCGTGAATGCTGCCGGACACAAACTACGGGACAAATTTAGTATAAACTTACATTGTAAACTGAACCCCCGCCGCATCAAAAACCTATTATGATTTTTTTTTAAAAAAAGAAAAAAAAAAAGAAAATCACGTTTTTTCTAGACATAATAGGGTAGTAAATTTTCAGCCTTCTAGCTCCATTGGTACGGCCTGTACGCGGGATGCATACATAGCCAGCCATCCAGAACCACTTGAAAACTGAAGAAATATATGTTGACAGTTTTGGTTGACGATTTCTAATACTGTGGCTTTCTGAAATCTTTTAAAATGTAAATCTCCTGTACCCATGGAGACGACGTTCATAATAATCTTGTCCCTCCGTGTTTAGTCTCCTTTATTTAACCCTAACCCTATTCTGTCCATTACCCTCTTCTCACGACGCTGGCCGAGGAGTTCGAGCCCAGCCTGCCCTGCTATTCACCAATAGCTGAGCGGGGGATAAGACATCGATTCATGCCTTTCCAAGGGAATTAGTGTCAAGCGAATGCTGTCTCAGCTGGGGTTTGAACTCAGTTCGCCGATTCCTTTACCCGTGTTGTTAACAGTTAGGCCAGCCGCACATCCTGCAATTAAATCTAAATATCAAAATTAGCTCTAGATTATCATCAAATTGGAAACATATGTTGAACTTTAAGTTGCCCGATATTCTGTGCTGAAGTCTTTTTGGTCATTACATACACTTGTCTTGATTTGTATTTAGGTAAATATCCGTTAACCAAGTCGAAAAAAATAGAAACAATTTTTTTTCGCCAGTAACTTTTTGTGTTTCCCTTGAAGGTTTTTAATTAGGTTTCTTTGATATTTTAATGACGATTTTTTTTGTGTGTTTTCATTAAGGCTTTTTCGTAGGAGGCCACGCCAGGCTGCACGTCTTCGAAACCTCACTTCCATACAACGGACGGAAAGTAATGGTCCCATAAGTTACCATACATTTACATTGTAAATATAACCCCCCTAGAAAACCTTTAATGTTGTTAGCTAGGTTTCTTTGATATGTTAATGACTCTTTTTCTGTGTTTTCATTAAGGTTTTTGGTAGGGGGCCACGCGGGGCTGCCCGAGGATGCACGTCTTCGAAGACATTGACATTGTAAATAGAACCCCCCCCTCGTAAAACCGTAAAGATTGTTCGCGTCTAACGGATTAAAAGTACAAAAGCTACTGGCGGAAAAAAAATGTTTCTATTTGTTTTTCGACTTGATTAACGGATATAGATCTTTACCGTATTTTACATTTTGTTGTTGGGTTCTTTTTTTTTTAACAATGCTTTCTGCCTACCACTCTTCAGCATTAATGGACAAATTAAACTGAGCCTCAATCTCGCATAACATAAACCATGCGCATGGTATATCATGTGGCAACAGCTATACCATGTGGCCAGTGGAGCAGCTAACAGCTTCATTCATTTCTTGTCGTTCGCAGCCTGGCCAGCGTAGTGTAGAGATCGGTTTCCTCCCTAGGAGGATTAACACGGTCACCAGAGTAGGTTATCTACATGGTCCCCAGTTACTTACGGCACTTGGTATTCCTAGACGGTCACCCACCTAAGTACTGACCAGGCTCGACGTTGCTCAACGTCGGTGATCGTACAAGAACCAGTGTGTCTAACGCAGCTTGGCTATAACAGCTAACAAGGTAAACCCTGTTTTTCTTATCCTGCTGTCTTTTTCCTAATTACTCGATGCCAATCATTTGCGTACACCATAGCGTACACCATAGCAGTAGTAAAAGTATAAATATATATACTCTATACAGTGTTGCCAACTAAAAAAATGTTTTCGCGCTAGTTTGACTGCCAAAAAGCGCTATTACCGCTAAATCTTTTGAAATGGCCACAATAAAGACGCTAGAAATGGTCAAAAATAGCCGGAAAATTGCCAACATATTTTAGGCGTGAATGCGCTAATTTAGCGCCTTTTGCACTGCCAAAACGCGAAACGCGCTAAATTGGCAACACTGACTCTATATAAGTATAAATATCATTTTAAGTTTCTGGGGATCTGAGATGATGCATTTGTTCTCGGTCAGTGATTCTTAAACGAGAGGCTCATGGTTGCCAGGTGTGGAATTTCCTAATTGGGGGGATTTTAGCCAGGGGAGAAATTGAGAAGGAATTTTAATCACTTGAGGAAAGTCTAATGGAAAACGAACATTTAGTAGATGACAATTAAAAATGAAAGAGGTATTGAGCAAATCTTGGATCACCAGGGAAAGAATGTGACCTGGGATCCTGCGAATCACTGTTCTAGGCCATGTAACGTAGTACACAGAGTTGCAACGTATTTTGTATCGGACAGAGTTCATCTGAAGACATGTTAGAGAATGTAACTCTTGAAAGATTTTAAACAATACGTTAACCGAACACAAAAGTTGTTATTTTTAAACTACGGAATACTTCATATTCCCTATGGTTAGTCTAGTCACGTTCTTTTAAAAATAGGAATGGCTCTCGTGTATGAAAAGGTATCTTTTCATGGGCGTGATTTGAGAATATTGATTTTCTTTTTATTACTAAACATTCTACTCACGTTTCTGGTTTCGAAAATACATTCTGAGTTCTTGCTAACTACTCAGCAGGTTAAAAGTAAACGGAAAAAACAAATGTTACCGATAAAGTACTCACTAAGAAAGATAAACATGTTTGGTTAGTCTCTCAATAGTAACCGTTACGTGACCAACGTCTTTTGGCAGCATGCTGTCAATACTGATCAATTAAAAAGAATGGCTAAATGAGGTAATGAATGAAAGTTACTTGAACTGCCGTTCTTTAGGCAGTGATCACTAACAAAGTCTGGATTTTCAACAAAGAAAATGCGTGAATGCTGCCGAACACAAACTAAGGGACCTATGATCGATTAAAAAAGTGGAAAAACGTTATTTCTCTCGCCTTTTGTTAGGCAGTGATCACTAACAAAGTATGAATCTTCAACAAAAAAAATGCGTGAATGCTTCTGGACACAGACTAAGGGACCTGTGATCAATTAAAGAATCGGAAACACGTTATTTCTCTCGTCTTTTGTTAGGTAGTGATCACTAACAAAGTCTGCATCTTCAACAACAAAAAATGCGTGAATGCTGCTGGACACAGACTAAGGGACCTGTGATCAATTAAATAATTGGAAAAACGCCTTTTGTTAGGCAGTGATCACTAACAAACTGTGAATTTTGTAATTTCTTTTTAAAGAAAAAGTGTCAAAGCTGCCGGACACAACGTAACGGACCAATTTAACAAAAACAAAAACAGTGACCCCCGCCCCCATTAAAAACCTATGGAGGGGATGGTTTTTTAAAAAAAAAAAAACAGTCTTTTAGACATAATAAGAAGTACATGTTTAAATGTTCAGCCCTCTAGCTCCATTGGTGCGGCTTGTACGCGATACATAGATAGCCAACCAGGAAAGCTTAAAAAGTTGAGGTTGACAGTTTCTAATGAAACAACCGTGTAAGCATGATTCGTATTAAACTTTAAATGGATTTTTGTTTGGTGGGAAGGCAAAGTAATTAGAATCAACAAGAAATAAGCAAAAACATAATCCGAATAAACAAAGGAAACAAGAAATTAAGCTTTTGAAAACTTGTATATTTGATACTATCGTTACCAATGTCCACCTAACTGTGTGTTGTCAGTGGGCGCAAAGAGCTCAAGTTTGCACAAGTTTCCAGTGACAAAAGTATGTGCGCACCTTTGAATCCGACATAGCGAATCTATATTTTTTCAATAAAAACTCAGTTATCTACAGAATTTGAAATATCTTGTGCGCAGATTAATTTCCTTTGTACGCTGGTTGCAAAACGACAGCTTAGGAGGGAACTGTGATCGTTACTATCGAACTGTAGAAACGCTTCATAATGCTATTAAGAAGTACGTTGCCGAAGGAGCTACAATTTATTCAGATTTCTGGCTGGTTTAGTCTAACGAAGAGTTAAATGCAGCAGTTTCTCATCACGTCGGAGTAAAACCATTGATATAATTTCGTCGACCCCGAAATAGAAGTTAACACAAAACAAAAACGAAACGAATTTGGGAAAAGCAAGAACAAGGTACAATGAGTGGCGTGCAGATAAAGTACCATCGAATTAATTATGGATTGCAGAGGAGAAAAATAAAGACAGTGTAGAAGAAGCAGGTTGTATTCATACAGGGCTGGGAGGATGTAGAGTAGGAAGACAAAAAAACGAATTCTGGAATAAAGTGAAGGGAAGGAAGTCAGTATCGAACCCCCGCTGGTGGTCATGACTGGCGTGACCCAGAATGCGCATCACACAAAAAAAGATGTCAGCCCGGTTTTCTTTGGCATCCTGCACATTAATAATGTTCGCAAGAGTGTCGTGACGTGATCAACAATGTATTTATAAAACAAGCATATCCAAGCATTTTAATTCGTGGGTAACCTTTTCACCTCACCCAGCAGATAGAAATAAATAAAATGAATAAAAGAACAAACTCACTGTGATATATATATTTTTCTTTCTATTTTTCTTCTACGTTAACTATTATAAGCCGACATTATTTCAGACAGTTAAAACATCACGCTTAGTGTCTGTTGAAATCACGTTCCAACGTAAAAATAAACTTCTGTCAATGTATTTTTCTTTATTATTACAATTATTTCATTGAATTTTTAAAGTGTATGTCGCCTCTTACTAAGGATTAAGTGACTGTAAGTTTGCTAAATACTCAAGGATTTTCTTCAGTATTCTTGTCGATTTCAGTAATGCTTTTGTGCGACTAACATCAATTTTTTTATTGCCGTTACGAGGGGCTTAATAATGATGGGTACTATCATCACTTTCAAATTTCACAATTGTGTCGGTTTCCTGACAAGGTCCTCATATTTATAGAGATGTTAACTCTTTTCACTACGTTATTGCTGATGCATTCTTCGGCCTTCTTTTGGTGTATAATTTATTCATATTCATATCAATCTTCACTAGGATCGCTCTCCTACAAGATTAATTGTGGGAAAGTGCCGTTTTAACGTCTTGCAGCAAAACAAGCATTAAAAGCTATTTTCGCTTTTCGCCTTTTTTCGTAAAAACGAAAAAGTTGCGTAAAACAAACTTTTGAAAAAGCAAGACATACCTGTATTAGTCAGCCGTTGGGATAGGAACTGGTCAGATTTTAAATCTGTGTTAAACTGCCTTCGTGACCAACTGGAGGATCGGGTTACCAAAAACCGTTGAAGATTTGAAAAGAGGAGGGATCGTATGTCCAAGAGCATATATAAGGGCCTAGATTGAAACGGTTAGAGCTGTTGGGGTCGAGACCTGAGACGGCGCCCCGCCCGTCAGGGTGGGGGTGAGAGCCGGTTAGAAGCGGTGACCAGTTGGAGATTTGAATCCGGAACGACAGGTCAAAGACGAAATGGCTTCTTCCACCCGGCTTGAATTACCGGCTTGATTTTCGTAGTAGTAGCTCTAAAAAGTGACCAACTCTTTTAGAAAACCAAAGGCAACAGAATTTCCGTACCTCGATGAAATACGCAGACCAGCCCAGAAATTAACCTGTATATGCGGAAATAAAACCCCAGATTTCAAAGTGAAGATCCGTGAATTTTGTCGTCTTTTCTCTCCACACACGTGGGAGATTTTTTGTCCGAAATGATTTTCCCTCCACAGAAAGATCAGCTCCCGTCAGCAGACCTGGACAAATAATCATCATCATCGCAGCCCCGGAAGAAATGATCGTCTCTCTCTCTCTCTCTGAAACTATTATCTCTATTTCTCTCTCTCTCAACATGTCTTTCTCTGACGGCGGTTATGCTACACTACTGAATTGATACACATTTCAGTTAATGGGGAATGTTAAAGAATGCATCGGTCGAAACGTTGTGGTAATGTCAATAAGCATGAACATATTAGTTAATAATGTCTTATCTCAGAATTTAAGACAATAAGTATTGCCGAAGAATGCATGGACTGAAACAATGGAAAAAAACAAAATGATGATCGTATTAGTCTGATCAGATCTTATAGACATTATAAAGATCTGTCTCAGAACTTTAAACAATAAGTAAAGTTGAATAATGCGTCGAACAAAACATAGTAAAACCATCACGTATAAGCCTATTGGTCTGACCACCTCGTGGGATCATGGTCGTGACTCATCTCATGATTTTTAGACAGTGTCTACTGCATTATTACAGTGCCAAGACGTTAAAAGAAGCATAGCAAAAAAGCTGCTTCCTGTGACGCACGGCACGCGAGGAAATCATTGTATCTCCATTTCTCGAACAATCATTGTATGTAGCAATTTCTTTTTTTACTGGGCCGGGGTTCTAAGCCAACGCCCAAGATTGACTGACTTATAGGGCTAAATAACTATACTGCCATGGTATTTACCCATTGATTGGGGAAGAAGTGGGTTCATGCCTTTCCCAAGGGTATTAGTGCGAAATGAACCTAAACTTTCCAAGCTAGAATTTGATCCAGGTTCGCTGATTCCATTCTTCGTCTCTTTAACTGTTAAACAACCTGACGTTAAAATCAGATTTTCTTTTCCCGTTGGGGGGAATAAGGCGCTATAATCATATTTGAAAGGAGGCAAATCAACTAAGGACGTTTTATGTAATTCATTTAATTTTGCGAATGTGCAGAAATAAAGAGTTTAAATCGACTATTACAAAATATTGTATTGTAACCTTATAATAATGGCGAGATGGAAGAGGAGATCGTGGTTTTAAACTATGCTACAGGAAAAAGGAATAACAGCTTCACGTAATTGAATTGAACTGGAGATGCTGGCCCAATCCCAACAGATACAAATTGGTAACATACATTGGTGGGAAGCTGATAACATTCTCTTTCTAACGAATTAATTCTACGATCCATAGCCTTTGGACTGTGTACTTGAGGTTTTCTTCGTAAAATGCTAAATACTTAGCTTCACGTTTTGAGCTGTATCTTTTTAATCCCAATAGATACAAATGACAAGATACACCGTTGGAAAGCTGAGGTAATTCTCTTGCTAACGATATATATGTATATATCTCCTTCGTGAATTAAATCCAAAATTTTGCCTATAAAATATACTTCAAATGTCCTCGTAAAATCCTGAAATATCTATAAATTAATTGTACTTTTGAATTAGTCATGTCTGAAAAACCATGATTTAGCCTTTTAAAGTATTCAGATATGTCAATTGGGAGACGAGATATGAAATTCTGTATTTTTTGGTGTGTGCTGGCTGTCATTTTGTTTTATGCACATGAGGTAGTTCTTCCCAGCTTTTTTCTTGGGAACATCTTTTTTTCTGAAAGAGGACACCCTAAGGAACATTTTGATACTAGAATCATGGGGGGGGGTCACGGTAGGCCCTGCTGGCCACCGGCCTACAAGTATATGTTTTAATATTATAAATCCCGCACGGGGTTCTTCTCGTAAAACAAATGATGAAAATAGAAATTCTTCATTGCTCTATCATAATACGAGTTATCTCGTCTACGGCACTGGTCTGACATCCTGCTAGGACGAGTTATTTCGTCTATGGCAGCGAACAGGATAGGTTCCAGAATCATTAGTGATTTCTTATTGTGCGCGATTCTTTTGTATGTGTACTAATGTCACTATATTAATGCAAAACATGTCTTTTTTTCTAAATGTGTAATCATATATGTATATATATATGTGTTTCAGTAAGATTGAGAAACTAGTGGTTTTGTGAAATCACTGAACATTTCAGTAATTTCATGATATCCCTAGTTTCACAACAGAGCTAAACTTAGTAAATATCAAGTGTATCTCTGCTTCAGTAAATTTAGCTTAGTTCGACATAAGGCCACGTTAGTGGTGCACCCAGTGAGGATAGCACTCATCACAGTAGTAATGGTCAGCAACACAAGCTTGTTAACCATTACTACACTGATTGTTACACTAGGGATTTTACAAAATCCCCAGTGATTTGCCGATATCACAAGTTTCACAATCTTACTGTAACACAGTACACGTATATCTGTGGACGTATTCATGCAACTCTCGATTTAGTCTTGGGATTATATTTTTTCACAAATTAACTATTTGCCGAACGTTTTTCTCTCCTATGTGCGTATGTCCGTAAGCATATTATCGTGTTTGGTTTTGGGATTATATTGACGCCAACGTAACTGATTCAAGTGCACGATTCTTCCAAAATGAATAGTAATCTACGTGTGTGTAAGTGCATTGGATTCACTTTTTATTCTAACCTCCCCAGAAAAAGAAGATACAATGAATGAAAAACAAATGACTTCGTTTATTTACATTGCTGCCGGCGAATTGTGATCATTTGAAAGCTTTGTGAAGACATCTTTGATTGCTGCCGCCAAAGAGATCAAACACGAATTGACATACCTCTGGCAAATCAGTTCACACACACAACTACATATATATATATATATATATATATCCGCCACCTCTGTAGACCATGGCTCAAAAACCCTTGGTTTAAAGGGTGGGTTCGGCCGTGCGCACATTCAGGGCCCATCGACCTAGGACCTGAGAAAAATGTGGAAAACCCTATCCCGTTCCCGGAGCCACACACACACAT
>VCCN01006957.1:5725690-5740801 GCA_006491835.1 Architeuthis dux | reverse complement strand
ATGCACATACTTATGAACATATATATAAGATTATGTTTACAGTCGCAAGCACATACATACTACCCAGTGTGCATCTATTTTTCTGTCCAGTTACCTGTATATCACACACACACACACCCACACATACCATTGAATCCCCCATCGCCGATCATTTGCATCCATAGAATTGTAAGCGAAAGAAAATTGTAGGAAATATTCTTTCCGAAAAAGACAGACACCAGTCGTGATTTCTTGGCTTAATGACACCACATGAATTCCATCTTGCAATAACAACGAAATCAAAGATTCATGTCTTCAAAGTCCACAATGTACCCAAAATAGATATGCTGAGCTGGCTTCAATGGCTATACTAGGTTGATCTTTTCCTCGTATCCATTTCAAAGTTTTCTATCATCAGGAAATATTTTCTTCTGAGTTGTTCTTTTACCAGTGTCATATGTAGGTGTTGTACACATTTAGCCGTTCAGCTAATATCTAGCACGTATACCTGTTATACATTCATTTATAAATAAATATAAACATTAATAGTTACACACATTTATATATCAGTAAGAAAGATGCGTACATGAACAATATAATTGTGAAAACACTGAACAAGAATATTTTAACATAACATAGACGAACATATATTATTGCAGTTGCAGAACTACACTTTGTGAAATAAGATGGTTCAATTTCACCACTGCATTAATATATTTTGAAAATAGACGAAAAAAATATTAATTCAAAGAAATAAGAGAATTCATAAAAGAAATTCCTAACGAAGGGAAAATAATTCATGTAAGCCGTACGAATGGTGGAAAAAGTGTCCGATTTAGCATTATAGTTACATTGTAAATATATAATCCCCACCCTTAAAAAATTCAGCTTTTTCACAACTAATAAATTCTCTGGGGAAACGAAGGTCTTATGGATTAAAAGCAGAAAAATGACTTGCGAAATGTTTGTTTCTATTTTTAAGAGGTCAGACTGTTCTGTCCAGAAGTGCCCAATTCTGTATTACCTTACGTGAAACAATTTGTAAATATGGGAGACCGGTTAAGAAATAATTTTTAAAGCTGACCTTAGTAAAGGGTCTATTTAACCTAAACGGGTACCAGATGACCTTTACTGAAAATAAATAGTTTAACATTTGTATTACCTCCCCCAAAAATAGAAAATTATTTGCCCAAATAGCGACATGAAAATAACGGTTGTGTACAGATCATTTGGTTTCGGAGATATCAATCTGAATTCATGTGTGGACTTAAATCGGACATTAAAAATAAAATACATACAGGAATTAGATATATTTTATTCATCACTTACTCAAAATTTCAGCCTCGGAAAAAAAAAGAAAAAAGTAAAACGGTTTCAAATAATATGGCAATCTTTCGCTAATCGTCGCCAGCTATTTCAGCCATTTACGAAATCGGGCACAGTAGGGCGAAATGACTAAAAACGTCTATGTCTAAATAGGCCTACATTTATAAGGATTCAATTTATTATAATTCTCCCATCGCCCGTGTCTGTCCGTAACAGGCTACCGCAAACAACTACTCCGACATAGCTTCTTGAAATTGTATGTGGGTACGGATGTGAGCCCGGGTAAGGTTTTTTTAGAAAATTAGTTTTTGAAAATCACCCCACAAAATGTTTTTTGGTGGTCGAAAATGTACATGCTAATTCTTGCTAACATGATCCTTTATGTTTTAATGACGTATTATGACGAAAAGAAAATATGTTCTTTTTTAAAAATCAATTCTCGATATCAAAATGTGACGTAAGGATGCGTTCTTTATTTAAGAAGAAGACATTTTTTTAACATACCTCATATCGCGCTGTTTATTGGCTGCACAGGAATACCTCGAATAATGCTTTTTGATTAGTGCGCGTTCTGATGTATTACGGTGCACCTATTGCTGTAAATGTGCGATGTAACTATACAGCTGAACCTTTTACTTCATTGATACATCATTTTCCCAAAACAACAATTTGGAGATTGAAGGTTATGTAGATTAGTTGGAGGGAATTTTTGATGGTCAAAATCGAGAGGGAACGAAAGCGATAAGGAACCTTCATTGTTCACTTTTAGATACAAGATCAAATTTTAGCTAACAACCACATGTCAGGCTACGGACTTATTGTTGATCCAGCCTTTTAGAAGAGACAGGGACACACACACAAAATAAAATGTAGATGAGTTAGAGTGGAGGCTATGACCTGCTAGGAACTGTGCAAAAGATTGAATCCGAGCATAGAAACACATGGTTTCTGCACTTCAAAATACAGACTGGCCGCCCTCACCAGGACAGAAGATCAGATTTCATTAAAGATAAGAAAAGGAAATGAAATTCTATCAAATAAGCTGAATTGATAAACATGAAGATGACCATTGGAGCACTGGGAAGGACGGCACATATACACACAAAGAAATAGAATCAGATATCACGAGAAGAATACTGATAGCTACATTAATGATTTCAGTGGGAATACTAAGACATATTGGTTTCCAGTAACCGCCAAAAGATACCTGTGATGTGTACATACAACGAATAATACCGTATTAGATGGGATACAAGGCTCTCCTTATTTCAGCTAAAACGCATCTTCCTGGATTCATTTCAATTACCATCCACTTTTGTTATTCCTCCTCAAGTTCTGGCCAATGAAGGTTATGTTTATCTTTTGATTCAATTTGTTGGGGAAAAGAGGGGTGGTCTTATATACCATCACATACGGGTCTTATACTTTCTTTATTGTTCTAGAGTACACATATACTGTACGCCTTAGACATTTGTAATTTAAGACGTCAAGGGATTCTAATCATTTTTGTAGCTTTGTAGAAATATATACCAATTCCTGCAATCATGTCCTTCCCCGTCTCCATGTGGCTGCCGCTTCTGATAGCGGAAACACCCGAGGGGTCGTGTTTCGAAACGGCAGCCATATGGAGACGGGAAAATGACAGTGAATGATGACCTGCATTTTGTGGATCCAAATGATCCAACAATCCACACAAACCAAATGGAAGGTTCTTGGGCCCAACATTTCGTAGCATGCATGGTACCTCGGAACAATTATTTATATCTTACTTACAAGCGTTTATGTGGAGGAAAGAAAAGCACAAAGAAATCCAGTTTGGAAATATTCTGTACTGGATTTCACATTATTACCCTAACCCTATAAACAGCATTCCCAACTCTAACACTAGCTCCCAACCCTAACTTATCCTCTGTTCAATTTTATTCATCAAAATTTTGCTTGAATGAAAAAAAGAACAGTCCCTTGAACCACATGAAATTGACTAATATTAGTAGACCAGCTAAAAACAGAAAATGCCGTTCTGAGGAATCTTCCAGTCTCTTTCGTTGACTTTAAATTCGTCATCATCAGCAGCAGCAGCGGACTTCGGTAGTTTCCGGCAACAACAGCTAAAGCAGCGGCCATATGGAGACCGGAAAGGTAATGATAGCGCAAATTCCTCTAATAGGCATTTAATGAAACTATATTGATAATAGTAATTATACTATATATAGCAATAACATTGCTAGAACCTCACAGTTCATTCCAATGAGCACACCGCTTCCAACGCGTGTTAAGAAAATACTCTGACATGTTAAAAGCTATTTAAATTTGCTTTGTCAGTAATATTTTCTGAATTCCTATTCTTCTCCAAAACAAATAGATGCAACTGTCAAGTTATTCATCTATACTGGCATATATTATTCTATAGATATGTGTAATGAAATACACTCTGGTTGTGTATGTTCGCACGTTTTGGGGGAGATAGATTGGTACGTGACCAGAACGCCGTATCCTATTCCCAGGGTTAGAAAATAGGTCAAACGGCCGACGAAGTCAGAACAAAAGGAATACGTCCGACCAATCATCTTCGCCGGGTTTATTGGGACGTAGATTTCAAATCGTCCGGTGTTTAGGTCAACAAGCGAGTAGCTTCACTCTTCACCCGTCAGGGTGAGGATGGGAGTAGGGGGAGGAAATCAGGCGCCTTGATTTTTAGACTGCTACCATCACCGCCAGCCCTTCGGTAATTTAACAACTCTTTTAGAATGTTAACCGAAACAGATTGTAATACCTCAAGTGATCCGCAACCGGCCCGGAATCGAAGCTATCAACGGGAATAAAACGGACCCATATTTTCAATTGAAAATAATGAATGCTGTTGTCTTTCCACCCAACTACGTGGGAGAGCCCATTTCTCCGGTATGGACAACATGTTTTATTTTTTCCCTCCGCAGAATGTTCTCTCCCGTAAATGTACAACCCAACGACGAGACGCCTCTCTTTCACATCGGCGACAGAAGAAATACCCACAGTATTCTACATATGGATAATCCATGCCATTTGACTAGGTTGGAATATTATTGCTACAACCAGGCATAGAAAGGGTTATACCTTATCTATATTATTTTACACGATTCTCTTTATAAAGCTAATAGTCGGTTTCGTCCAACCAAAATCGGCATGCATACTCAATGGTCCTAGTGTTATGATATCTAAAGGTTATCCTGGAGTCAGAAACCTGTGCAGAAATGTATAGGTATATTGTCTAAATATTGTTAGTGTCTAAAACAGGATGGGGCCGGTGATTGACACCACGTAGGCGTTAGAGAAACCTATAAAGCAGACCCGAACAGAAAACGAGCGCGGACAGAAATCCCGACACTCGAAGAAGAGACAGACATCAGCGTAGCCGAAAGGCACAAGACCGCTGTCCCTGTTGGGGACAGACTGGCGGTTCTCCTTATCTCTCTCTCCCACTCTTCAGCCGACAAAGATGTATGTTGTGTAATAAAGATATGTCCAGATATCTTTATAAGCAAGGCTTCGAGTTGCCTTTCTATCCAAGTCCAGGACACCCCAGTATACAACATTAGGGGGCGATTTTAAACTAAAATATACACGACACCACAAGGCCACCTAGTTTTTTTTAAGAGTAGGGATTGGCACACTATTTAAAATCAGACAATTACACTTAAAGTTAGAGTTGAACAAAAGACGGATGAGGAGGGACGTGTTTTTAAACTAAGAATATAGTCTTTCATAAAGTTATTTAAAATTCAGTATTGTGCAAATTTATTTCACCAAACGCATACAAATGAGTAAATGAATTAGAATTATTTAAAAACTCGATAATACTACTTAAAATAACCATTATGATTGTTATTAACATGAAATCTTTTTTTCCAAGACAAGACAAGACCTCACAATGTACGTGCGCGTTGTAAATGCTTAAAACCATCTGAAGAATATTCCCGAAACGTAAGAATACCCTTTTCAAGGCCAGATAATCCCATCTCGTAACATAATCCAAATCTACTTTAAACCTTTATAAAAGGCAGTCCTATACATATTTTAGATATCGAAACAACCTTTTTATATGTTAAACTAGACCTAATTACAAGATATATTTTGTTTATGGGGGCAAAACCCCATCTGATGAAGTTTCAAAAAGTGACCAAAAAATGGAAAATATAAAAAAATAAAAAATTAAAGTAGAAAGTTAAATAAAACATGGAATTAAAGAATAACATTCAATATAATAAATAGATACAACAAAATTGATATTAGCAAAAGAAATAACCTCACCGGGTTGACGTTAAGATGTTATTGTGCGCGCCAAAAACAGGCTAGTTTAATGGTTTGTGGTATGCCTCAAAACAGTTTCTGTCTTTGTTTAAGCACAAGTGTACTTTGCAAAGCTTGCAGTCTATGTTGTATTTGTGGCTAGTATATTTGCATGTGGCTGACGGGTCTTCAGGTGATCATATATAGTCACTTGCCCCATACAGGGTTAAGCCAAATATAACAATGTTCTTTTGGCGAAACCAGTTCCTATTCTCAGCAGGGTTCGAATTAATTAACTAATTTCGTACGAAAATTGAAATTGGTTATTCGGTCACAGTCTGATAGTGTCTATATTTGTAATGATGTAACAGAAAATACGCAAGAGAAGAGAATTGGTGATTTCAGTAAAAAAATACATAGAAAGGAATGTGGAAAAAGTACAGACGAGGAGGAGAAACGGAATTTGATTCCAAATTAATTATAAGATTCAGGGATGTAGAGAAAGAGTAATAGAACAGAGAAGAGAAGAAAACATGAGGAAGAGAAGAAAAGAAAAAATGAGGGAGAGAAGAAAAGAAAAAATGAGGGAGAGAAGAAAAGAAAAAATGAGGGAGAGATAAAAAGTGAGAGAAGAATGGAAAAGAGGAGAGAAGAAAAAGAAAAAAAAGGAGAAAGATAAGAAAAAGGAAAAGAAAACGAGAGAAGAAAAGAAAAATGAAGAAAAGAAAGTGGGAAGGAGAAAAGAGAGGAAGAGAAGGAAAGAAAAAAGGGGGAGCGATAAAAAGTGAAAGAAGAATTGGAGAAGAAGAAGGGAAGATGAGAAGAAAAAGAAAAAAGAGGAGAGAAGAAAAAAAGGAAAAAGCAGAAGAGAAGAAAAGAAGAAGAAAAGAGGAAAAGAAGGGGAAAAGGGGGGAGATAAAAAGTGAGAGAAGAATTGGAAGAGGGGAATTAAAAAGGAGAGATGAGAAGAAAAAGGAAAAGAGAAGAAAAAGGAAAAAGGAGAAAGGGGAGAGAAGAAAAAAGGAAAGAGAGGAGAGAAGAAAAAAGGAAAAAGGAGAAGAGGAAAGAAGAAGAGGATGAAAGAAGAAGAGAAGAAAAAAGGAAAGAGAGGAGAGAAGAAGAAGAGAACAAGAAAGCGACGATAAATACACAAGAAAAAAAGAACTAAACAGAACAATGAGAAGCAAACAAACATAAAAAAACAGAAGAGAGAGAGAGGAAGAACGAAAAAGCCACCAACAATAAGATGACTTACACACACAAAAAAAGAAACTAGAGAATTATAGAAAAGAAAGCAGAAGATGACAACTACATGTTGGTGTTTATGCAAATAAAATACAAAAAGTCGTGAAGGAAAGAGAAAATATGTTGCATGTGTGTACATTAGAGAAAAATCAATACATTTGTCTGGTACGTAGTGATTGACGTCATGATGACGTTAACTACAGTTTCTTTGGCACTAACTCGAATCCAACGCGGAAAAATTGGAAACTGCAAACCGTACCTTTTTTTTTCGTATATTTCAAGGTGCATCAAATATGTCATCAAGAAGGCAGAGATGAAAAAAAAAATGACAAGAAATTAGTGATTCGATATTTCAGATGTAAACAGGTTTTTTTATGTATAACGTCTTAAAATATTTTTCATGTCAAAATGGACATATATGTTAGGACTCCACACACTTTTGACAACCAGGCGATATGAGTCGAAAAAACGCTAACAAATTATAACATGTTCATTTTGTCGTAATAATCTATGTGTCATTATTTTATTTTATTTTATTTTTTATTCAAAGATTTTCCATACATGCAATTAGCATGTATGAAAGATCTTGACGAAATAACAAATTTATCACCTTTAGCTACCTTTGGCCCTCATTCGAAGATGTATCTTGACTGTGTTCCATGATACAACAAAAAGCAATTGCCTACTTTTTAAAGTTGAAAGAGTTATAATTACTCTTCATTTCCTTTCGAGTGGTATATTTTTTAGCATCATCCCTGTATGCACAAAGAAAACAAGTTTCTGTCATTTTTCTTTTCGTCCATACTTCTGCTGTCCTTTGAGATGCTCGTATATTTAAGCAGCCGTCCATCAATCAGTGCGTAATTGAAGTAATTTTGGCTGACGTAACATTAAAAAAGAAGTATACGATCTTCTTCAAGTACGGAGAAGTATTAACTTTATGCTATTTTCCTGATATTAAAACCAAAATACAAACGCTGTACTCAAAAGTATAGTTGTTATAGTGTCCAGTTCTAGAGTTAGTTTGCTTTTAGAATAAATCATGACTGCCCGATGAACCAAAGTGTTGATGAGATTGATTTTTTTTCTGTTTTGGACTGAAGGAATCCCAACGTATGTACAGACCAGTAACGGTTGGTTTCCGATATATTGAATCTCGATTCGTTACCAGTGTATATCGGAAACCAACCTTTACTGGACCGTACATACATGGGGGTTCCTTCAGTCCAAAACAGAAAAATCAATCTCATCAACACTTTGGTACATCGGGCACTCATGATATGTTCTAAAAGCAAACTAACTCTCGAACTAGACACTATAAAACTATACTTTTCGAGAATGGCTATCCCGAAGACATTGTTCTGAACTGTTTCCGGAAAAAAGATTTCGAGCGACAAAAGCTTTGGCCCACAAAAGTGCCCTGGATAGGCAATCCCTGCGATGCGTTAGTCAAATAACTAGTCAAAGCCCAGGGCCACAGTAGTGATAGCAACCTGTGAAGATCGAACTCATTACAGTATTAATGGTCAGCATCACAAGCATGCTAACGATTACTAGACTGATTGTGAAACTAAGGATACCATGACATTACTGCAATGTTCAGGGAATTCACACATTATATATATATATATATATATATATAATGTATAAAAATCATACATTTATAATCATAGACTATTTTTCAATTGCTTAAATTTGTATTGCTAATTTCATAAGTTGCTTGAAGGTTACAAAAATGAAAATTATATTTTTAAGTAAATTATAAACTGATTTTACTTTTTTTGCCGAAATCTGTGAATTGATATTATGGCACAATATCATTTTTTTTCCCTTTAAAATCCGATAAATTGGAATTACTTCTTTGCTGTGAGTTAAAGACGTGTTTCCAGAGTTGAGATTATTTGCATTCAATACATTTTTATAATCAGTCAATTCGAGTATTGATGAAATCGAAAAATGGAGAATAAGTGGACTTGTAAAGCTCCGGGGGACAACATTTTCTCATATCGAGAAAAGAATGTGTATAGTGAAATGGAAAAAAGAAAGAAACGAAATTATGTAGTGTTAACTTAGGAATACAGACACGTGAGATAAGAGAGAGCGAGACAAGGATACAGCGAGGCATGAGACACGACGAGAGAGAGTAAGAGACAGCGAGACACAGAGACAGCGAGAAAGACAAAGACAGATAACAACAAAGACGGATTGAAGTAAAAGAGGAAATGAAAAAAAGGAGAAAAAGAGAAGAGAGAAAGAAGAGAGAAGGGAGAAAGTAGAGAGAGAGAGAGAGAGAGAGAGAGAGAGGAAAAGAAAAGAGGATGTGCAAATTGAGGAATTTAATGTGTAAGTTATTGGAGCTAGTCAACCAAAGAATGAGGAATGGGAAGGAATACAAACAAAATGTAAATAATTCATGGAAGTTAAGAAAAAAAAGAAAAACAAACCAGAACATGAGCAGGTGTACAGGCAAAAAAGGAAGAAATCTCCAGAGTCATAACAGATCAGGAGAAACCAGAACTTTAAGAGGATTCAGAATGTTGAAAAACGAAGATGGAAAAACAAGCTGGGAACAAAATAGAAAATAATGACAAGTTCTGTTTGGCCATGCGTCACTTTTACTCGGTTTGACAAACATGCAAACGATAACTTCTTTTTATGAACGTGTAGATAACACTCAGGGGAAGAAATGGATAAAAAACAAAAGACAAGGTAAACAATAGCTAAATGCAAAATAAATACACACACTACTTAATACATATTTGAAGAATGCGTGGCTCTATTCTTCTTCGCATCCCACACGGTGCATGGTTGAATTAAGGTATCCCTAAAATGTGCTAGATTAAAGAATGCAAAAAATATCCAGGTGATTTGCAACTTAATAATAGTGTGGGTTCTTCATTTCACGCTTACCCCGATAATTATCTTTAATATATATGTGAGTAAGTCTGTGTGTATGTCCATTTTCTTCTATGGGTAATGTAGCCAGAGGCATTGGATTATGAAAGCAGGAAATAACACACCAGCGTGGGCGTTAGAAACCCCATAAGGCTCAGAGTCAAGACTCAGAACAGAGAGGCAGACCGCCTAAACCGGGCCGGAAGGCACGAGACTGGTGTGCCTGTTGGGGACAGACTGTCGGTTCTCATTACCTCTCTCCCACTCTTCATTCTCCGGCCGACAAAATGTAACCTATGAAATAAAAATATGTTTTCATACAACTTCCGAGTCCTTCCTTTTGAGTGTCCAAGTCCAATACTTTCATCCCACTATACAACAGAAAGACATGAGTTTATATGCCTAAAATAATGATCTATAACCCGCCGCGGTGACTGGGGCGTTGGTAGGATATCGGACGGCTGGCCCAGAGATCCGGTTTCAATCCTCGCTCGGGGCACCAAGGCACTTATAGTCAGTAGCCACACTGATGAGTCGTAAGACGACGAAACAGCGCTGTATGTGGATGTGACAATATATATATATATATATGAGTAAATCTGTGTATGTCCAATTTCTCCTCTTAAATGGCGCACTGTAGCCAGAAGCATTCGATTAAGGTTCCCCTAACATGCGCTAATTTAAAGAATGCATTAGACAACGAACTACTATAAAACATGATGGAAAGCGACTCCATATTGACAAAGTAAAGATCTACATCAGTTAACCAAGTCGGAAAAGAAAATAGAAACAATTTTCAATTTTCTTTCGCCAGTAATCCGTTAGACCGTAATCTTCCTTTTGTAATGTTTTGTAATGTTTTAAGAGGGGGGTTCTATTTACAATATAACTGTATGCTAAACGGCACCGTTACTTTGCGTACGTTGTACGGAAGTGAGGCTTCTTTGATATTTTAATGACGATTTTGCTGTGCTTTCATTAAAACCTTAATGAAAGCACAGAAAGATCGTCATTAAAATATCAAACTTAGTTAACAACCTTCACAAAGGAAGTAACAACATGCTTCTAAGCTTCACTTAGACTAACTGAAAGTAACGGTCCAGTTTACCATACAGTTACAATGTATACAGAACTACCCTCTTAAAAGACATTTTTTTCTAAAACCCAACAACTCTAGGAAGATGGTTAGGGTCTAACGGATTAAAAGCAGAGAAGTTCGACTTTCGTTAACGGATGTAGATCTTTACCAAAATAACTGGAATCCAATAGTGTTTTATTATACCGAATATGTCTTCATTAACAACAATTATGGGCCTTTTATAGCTACTTCTCAACCTGAGCATGCTGCTAGTACGATATATACACTAATCCTAGTTTAGTACAATAAAACAGCAATGGAGCCTAAGAAGATTGTGTGGTGACACTCTAAGGTGGAATCTTTATCCTTGTTGATTTCAGATCTTCCTTCTATACGGTGTACTGTCCAGCTATCCCGTTGTGCTCATTATGCTCTTTACAAAGAACATCCTTAAAACGGTTAGAATGGTCTCAGAACCCTTATATAGACAGGAATGGGAAATGGTTTGATATTCGGTCCCGGGGTGAAGAACCATGCGGCCTTCTAGACCATCACGCATGGTCACCTACGGCATTGTCGAAACTATTCTGAATTTCTTTGATAATAAAAATTAATAATTCACAACATCGACAATCATAAATGAAAAATAGTCACTAATTTAATGTTTTACGTATACATTTACATTGGAATAACATTGTGTACCAAGTATTATCAGTTAGTACCTAAACCGTTTTCAGGCGTGTTGCACCTGCGGCCTTATTAGAAGACACTAAATTTCAATGTGGCCTTTAAACATGAAAAGGTTCCCCAGCCCTGGGTTAGCCTAATGGAGGTGTTATTTCGTTCTGTATTACATTAGATCCGTACCAACTAGTACATTTCTGTTTGGATCTCTGAGTCAGTCTACCACAGTAAGCAAACAGCGCAGATAGGAAACAATAAGCGACAGGTGTGACTCGAAATTGCATCCGTTTTGCAACTAATAATACAATACGTGAAAACAATAGAAAATATGGCGCTGAGCGATCTGAGAAAGAAAGTTAGATTTGATCTAGTAGCTCCATTGGTAGGGCCGTTGTCGTACATAGACAGGCTTCCCGGGGTAAAAGAGATAAGGTCTCACGTCTTGCTTGGAGCTTCTTTTTTCTGATCTGTTTACTCAATGCCGTTGACTGACGGTCTTAGTTGCGAGGAAAACAACTAAAATTAAGACGAAAAAAAGAAAACGGCGGTGCTTCATCTAATTAAAATTAATCAATAATTTTTCTTTTAACATTTCTCATCATGACAAGGCCTCCTTCGTTCCTTAAGTGCTTTATTTTAGTTTGTCTAAAGTTGCGGATTAATTTTCTTTTCTCAACCTGGTCATAGTTGTATGATATTGACCTTTGAGTAAAGTCGTCACTAGCCACTCTGCCGCTGCACTTTAATATAAACCCTAAGTCTTTTAAATGGTTGCATTACACAATGTTGGATAGGCTGGTTGTTTATCGATTAGAGACGCACTTATACTTATTGCTCTTAATGTTTGTCGCCATTCGTTCTTACCACCGTAGGCAACACATATGACTCCTCCTCATTTCCCCTGTTGCACTCAAGTGTGCCTCTATCTATCGCCATAAGCAACAATGAATGAAAACATTGGATTAGTGGGGGATTGTTGCCAAGACTAATGTCATAATGCTGCTTATGTCACTTTATTCGAGAGGGACGATTCAAAGGGAGCAACCAGATGATCGATACGCATATTCTATTCAGTCCTACAGTGTGATCAAAATAACAATGGAAAGAAGTGTTTGCTGTTCTTTACTATGTCTAATAAACATATATATCACTGAGGAAGGAAGGCAATGAGGGAGGATAGAAAAGAAAAGAGTAACCCGAGTATAGTCTTTTAAACAATCTTTTCTTTGCAGGCATCACGAGTTAACTGGTCTATAAAATAATTTTGATTTGGACTGAGCCAAAAAGATAGTTGGCATCCTTTTGCATCTAAGAACAAGAACAAGTCTATCCTGAACTTTCTACACTCGGCAGTACCAATTCCACGGAATCTGTGGCAATAACCAAGGATACAATTCTAGATATTTCTGAGCTAATTCTAAACTTCTTATGGCTGTTATAAAGCGGGACACATTCACCTTGACAGCGAAGTTAGCGAGAAATTTAGCCGTATAAATAAATGTATTGTATTTTAAACATTCTTATGCAACAGCATTCTAGCACTAAGGCTGATATCTGGCAAATTGTGGACGCCTTGCCCTATGTGTTCAGATACTTTTATTGACTGTATATGTTTATAGCAACAACAAAAAAGAAAATAATTACAAAACAAGAAAGGTTTTTATATTACATACCCATAACCTATAAAAAATATTTATGGTCCCAAATGAAACGTTGAGTAAAGATAGAAGTAAGGGTTTAAATGTTTTAAGTTAGAGCTTTAAAAAGAAGACTTTTAATAAGCATATGTGTTCGTCCTCTGTATTTACAGAGGACGAACACATTAGGCGAATGGTTAAAGATTTCCTTTTTTAAGTATTATTTGATGCTGACAGCCATTACAGAGGCAAGACGTACTCAACACTATATATCAAGGGTTTGCAAGCTAGCCTTGTAGAGCATTACCATTGTATATATATATCATTATTAAGGAACCCTCGATGATTTAAGAGTGCCGTTAACCAAAGAGACCTTTTTATTACCCTTTCACAATCTAATGCGGGTTGCAGACCTGCAAATAAAATGAATTAATCAAAATGTTTCTAAGATAATGCACTGAAAGTTTCAGGAGAGGTAGCTGCCAACTAGTCTCCGAATATACTCTTACGAGAATATAAAAACAAACGTGTCGTTAGAACGCGTGTGTCATTAAATAGTTCCGTTAGAACGCGAGTCTACAGTACTAAAATCGATCTTCTCTTGCAGTTTCCACACTTGAAGGTGGATTTCACTTTGATTAAATAAACTTTTGATCGTAAAAATAGTTGTTTTATATCCTTGTTTTGATCATTCAATCAAACCAAGGATATAAAACAACGAAAACCCCAACCCCGAGTCACATGAATGTAACCCTTATAGCACTGCCAGGTAGATATATCGGACTCGATAACGTATCCAAAAACACTACACGGGCGATATATCGGCCTAAAAAGGTCCACCGGACTAGCTTAAAAAAAATGAAGAAACAGTTGCTATAGGTAAGAAAAGAGAGCGCTAAAATGGTTTACATAGATATACTCATTGGTTATGAAAATATGGGTTTTGTGACGACTAGCGAAAACCTTAAATGAAATGCCCTATTTCTTTTCATATTTCAAACTGTTGACAGCATTAACCTCTTCTTCGGGCAAAGTTGCAAAAATCTGATAACTTGGAAACAGATTAATACGATATACAAGACTGACCGTTTGAGAAAAAGACTGAAACGATTTGATGATTGAAGAGTTCATTTCTTCCTGTGCTCTTTCCCGTATCCTTGAAACTTCTATAACTATCCCGGCAAGAGCATCAACGCGTTGTTATCACTACAGTCAACCCTGACAGGACCCAGTTATTTACTAAGCTTAGCTTAGTCTGGCACAGGGCCAATGTAGTGGAATATCAAGTGGGTATCGAACTCACTGCAACAATCTGCGAGACTAGACAGATAACCATGTCTATACGGTGAGATAGTATTTGCTTAAGTTACAAGGGTAGAGCACATACTGAAGATCGAACTCACTATACAAGTGAGTTGAGTGAACGGTTATGAGAACCATTGAACAAGTGAACCATTATGCTATAGCAGGTGCCTAACATATTGAGAATCACTAAGCCTGGTGATTATGGCACCCAGTACGAATCGAGTTCACATCTATTGTAATGGTCAGCAATTCTATTTTCGGTGAGATTCCCAACCGCTTTTTCTTCCATTCTGTTGGTTGACCATGATTCTGATGATATGTTGCGTGAATGTTCTTAAAATGGTAAAGTCGTTGCACAAGGACTCAGGTCGTTTTCCTATGGTACAATGATACACTACAACTGGAGGCCTTTTTAGTTGCAGAAGATGCCATAAATGAAGTAGAGTTTACAACCAGTCTGCCTTAGGGTCTCTACTAAAAAAGCGCTAAATTAGCATTAGCTAAATAACATTTTGGCCACTTAGTATATTTTTGGTGGTTTTTGGCAATTTTTTAAAAATATTTCGCGCTTTGTGACAGTCAAACTATTTTTTGAGTTGGCAACACTGGCTCTACAACCTTTCGTTTTTGTCAGTAACTTTATCTTAGTTGGATTGCCTCACATGGCTAAATGGCTCTTAGTGTCCTGATTTTAAC
>VCCN01006957.1:5408374-5421221 GCA_006491835.1 Architeuthis dux | reverse complement strand
ATACACAGCCAATCCTGTTCACAATCGGCTTTCACCCCTGCTCTCAGAACGGGGCTCGTCTTAAAATGTGACTTAATGCCCAAGGCGAGACTCAAAATTCAAGGCACCTCGATCTCAATTCGTCAACTGTACTTCTCTAATTGAACACTTGCCATACCATTGAATAATAAGGCGGCGTCTCAGTAGTACTGAGAGTTCCCAACAGTGTTCTGGGTCCTGGAACAATCTTTCGCTTGCGTATACAGTACTTGTCACACGTATTTGAACAAACAGACATTGCGCTTCTAATCACTTGGTTTTGAGAGTTAAAAACAGGAACATTACGCAAGAAGAACCAAAGTTTTTGCAATCAACATGAAAAGGCATGCATTTAGTCATGTTTTGTGGTTCCGAATGTTATATTTCTGGAAATTGTTTCTTTTAAGAATTAAATGCTTAAACAAAAAGTGAAAAAAACATTCTAGAATGTTCAGGATCTATCAACGAGATTGACAAAGTGAATTCACATTGCTATATGGAAGTGTTGCCAAACAAGTTAATTTGGATTTAGATCCATAATGCCCCCTCTAATCTTAAGCAATAACAATAGTTATGAGCAATACTTTTTATATAAATAAATCATTGTTTACATAAAAAGATCAGAACAAGCACCCGATCTGTTTTTATTGCCTGAGATTGCAGGGGTCGTTTTGAACGGGGGTGGGGTAACTTACTAGTTTGTCAACTCTTACATATAGCAATGTGAATTCACCTTTTCAATCCCCTTGATCGATTCTGAACAGGATTCTAGAAGGAGAGAAACAAATATTTGCTTTTTGTTTCTTTTAACAATGTAATTCTTTAAAAAAAGTATTTTCCAGAAATCTAGCATTCAGAACAACAAAACATCACTAAATGCATGCGTTATTATGTTGATTGCAAACACTTTGGTTCTTCTTGCGTAATGTTCCTGTTTTTAACTCTCGAATTCAAGCGATTAGAAGCAAAATGTCTATCTGTTCAAATACTTGTGACATGTAACCACGCAGCATAACTAAATGCATGCCTAATTATGTTGATTGCAAAATATTTGGTTCATAATGCTTCTGTTTTTAACTCTCAAAACCAAGCGATTAGAAGCAAACTTTCTGTTCGTTCAAATACTTATGACAAGTACTGTAAATCGAACAAAGTATTGCTGGCATTAAATAGACAACGTATATTATGGCTAGGACTGAATCTCTTGGAAACATACCTTCCTGTAAGCCAGTGAGTTGTATCTCTTATGGTGGTCCTATCTATCTATTCTATCACCACCTATGGGTTGTAAACATTGCATTCCGCTTCTTCTCTCAGCATATTAAGTATTTGTTGTCTTCTAAAGAGAACATATTAAGCCAAGCGATCTTATCTCATAGTTCATCGATTATATTTACTTCTTGTGAATATCATCTCTCTTGAAATAATTAAAAAAAAGAAGTTCTCCCAATAGAGTGTTTTGCTTTGCCTCCCTTTTATTCTAACGGTTGTTCTGACTTTGAACTCATTCTCTGTGCTGGTTATGTTGTTAACACAACGCTTTGGGCGATCTATTCTATCAATTTCTTCGCGTGTATACGGGTGGCAAACACATATTTGTTGTGTAACATAAACATTTTTTTTACCATTAAGCTACAAAGCAATTGTGTTATCTACGTTCAAACCGTAAGAAAAAAGAGAGTTCTCTGCCTTACAGAAATATATGGTGAACAGAAAATGATGTCTAATATACGGCTCGTTCCATTCCCAGAAAGGCGAGCAACACGGACGATACCATTCTTAAACCGTGTAACTCTTTAGCTCCACCCCTCCGAGCAGAGCGTAGCTTGGGGGACGATTCTAAATGGCCCTCAAGCCCCCAATGGAGGGGGACCCCGAAAAGCTTTATGAATAGTAGTTCACCTATAACAATAACAACTATGTACGTCACTGCCTTTAATAATATCCGTTTCATATCTGTTACTAGTCTCGTAAGTGCGGCAGCTTTCATCAAATCTCATTGAATCAATGGTTTCCAACCTTTTCATTGCCGAGGACTTCGTTAATTTGAATGGATTTGCATATGGATCCCAGGCTTTTGAAAGGTCTTCCCACGGACGATACTACATTTGTGTACCCTAAAGGGTCAACCGCCCCCAGTTTAGGAACCATTGCACTAAAGGTTGGAGAGGGGCCCCTCAAGGACCCAAGCACCCAAATCACCATCTACACTTCTGCCGCTGAACATAGAAAACCACGTTGAAAGCAACAGCAAGGAGGAAATTAAAGAGCATTACCACGTATACATTTCAAATAGTTCTTCTGTCGATTGAACTCCTTCTTGTTGTTTGTGTTGTTATGTGTTGTTAACAAAGGGTTTATTTTCAAAGGAGGTAACTCTTATAACGTAGGATTCGCAGGATAATGGTTACCTCCTTTGACATTAAAAACCTCTTTTTACCACCATCATATTCGGATATTACACCAAAAAAGGACGGCGAATGGATCGGCCGAAACGTCCTGTTAACAACACAAAAAACAAGAAGGAGTTCAATCGTCTGAAGAACTATTTGACTGTTAATAACCCTTCTCAAAACTATAGAAAATAGTATCACCATTGTTATACAGGAGTTGAGCACGGTATTGTTTGTGTGACTCTCGTTGCTTGGAATGAATCAAAGCGATTGGTATATTAACTACCATTTTCTATGAAGATAGAGTCACCTGGGTTTCCATACAGATTGTACACCTTAAGCAGACCATAGGATGGATCAGCCCTTTTAAGGTGAATTATAGTCATCACAGCACGAGTCATTTGAATTAGTACGCTCAGTGTTATAAAAGCTTTCTTATAATTCCGTTCTGTTTGGTGAGCTCTTCCACCTTCTTCATGTGCATGTTACATCCAACAATTCCCAAGGCAGTCTGAGAATAATTCCTTATCTCAGTATTCCTTTTGTAGATATTGACGTTAGAATTTCGTACTTGCCAGACATCAGCTTTCAAAATCCTAACCTGTTACCTTGGCTTGAACAACGACTTCTGGCACTGGTGGCAAGTAAGTAACTATTTCATCTTGTGTAACTCTTCAACTGTTTAACTTGAAGAAACGCAGAGAATGTGTTCAAATCCGAACAGGTGTTGAAATGACGCTTCACAAATTTACAGACGGGATATTCCTGTTACTTAAAACAATATCCAGATATTGTTTTAACCTTTATGAAGTGGTCAAATAAGTTGATAACATTATCCATAAGATCAAGTTATTTTCACCAATTTGTATTTTACTTAAGAGCCGTGCACTAATTACATTTAATGTTTTTCTGCACTTTTACAATAATTTAGAAAATAATATATAATATAAAAAAGAGGCGATGGTGAACCAAAGCATAATTAAACTAAAAGAACAACCAAGAAGAAAGTAAAACCAATTTAATTTATTTTTAACAAATTTAATGACTTAATTCTCTTGAAAGCATTTATTGATTTTTATTCTTTGACCATTGAAATCACGGGGATATTTCGTTGTTCCTCTTCAAGAGGTAATGTCTATAATTCTAAAGTAGATTCCACTCTTACTTCTATTCCAACTGAATATGATTACTGTAACGTATATATTGTACATATAATAACAAAAGCATATAAGACTTGTCAGTTTAGCTCGATTGATAAGAGAGCTGACTACCAATCATTTGGTCGTGATTTCAAATCACTGTAAGGAAATGTTAATTTTATATATCGGTTTGGTTTAACATGATATGATAGGCAAACCGTAAAGAGTTTACTTCCCTGTTAGGTTAGGATTAGTTTTTGTCTCTGCTTCTTGTTATTCTTGTGTGTTACGGGGGAAAAACAATGTCAACGCCAACTAGAACTAGAACAATAGTTAGTAAGTCGGTCGTGCAGACCGTTAGTACTACTGTGAGTTAGAACCTCGTTAGGTGCCCCGAATATTAGGGTTATCACATCACTATGGAGAAATGGTTAGCAAGCTACCCTTACAGACCATACGGCTATTGTGAGTTAGATCATCGCTATGTGCACTTGTGCCTTGTACACTGTTAGGTTGATATTTATCACTGTGGAGAAATGGTTACACTGCTAGTCCCGCAGAACATTCGATCCTCGCCGGATGCCCTATACGGTTGGCCCTGTGTGAGATTAACTTGATCTTAATTAAGTTAAGTTTAGTTTGTGGAGTAATGGTTAAGAAATTAATCTTACATGTCATTACAACCGTATTGAATCTGATCCTCTAGGGGTGTCTAATACCTTTGTTTATTTGCCTCCCCATGACGGCAAACTTTGACTCAAGGTTGTTCTTAGTGTGGGTCCCCACACACACGTACGTACACTCAGTTCTATTTTCCCTAGTCCTCGCGACTAATGTCACGAATACATTAGGGCAGGCTCGACTTAGTCACTGGACGAATCCTGGGCAAGCTGAACTGTGGTCTAAGGACGAATCCTGAGCCAGCTGGACTAGGGCAACGGGACGAATCCCGGGCAATGCCTTTCAGAACATCGCAGAAGCGATACCACGCATCGGAAAATCCTCGGCTATGGTAACGCCGCTGCGCAGAGCTACTACAGAAGGATGAGGAATGTATAATACTTGTTGCGTTGTGCCAAACTAAGCTTACTTTAGTCAAGTGGCGTCTTGCCAAAAGGCAATGGTTAGCAATAATTACATTGTTGCAACTTGTGGCTTTCTTCCAGGTTAAACTTTGTTAAATATCAAAGTCGCCTCGTAGTGAGGCTTAGTTAAATATCAACGACGCCCCGCAGTGAAGCAACTGGTATCTAGTTTCGCAGTAAAATCAAGGACTTGATTAGTGGCTGAGATAGTTGCATGTTTCTAACCGTTACCATTGAACTTTACGGAGTGCTTCGTAGCTTTCATAATCTTCATTATCAAAACTCTATCGATCTATCTGGAATTTAAAAAAAAAGATATATTTTTGCTTATTTGTTGAACTTTATATTCTGCTGTTAAATATAACAAAAGTAAAGGGAGTTTATGCGCTAAAACCAAAATACTAATGGTATAGTAGGTAGTTTTGATTGAGTAATCAAGAAGTAAAATCGGATCCGACCGCAACGGACCACAACAATTTCCTCCAGCGATTGGGGTCACCTTGGATCGTATAGGGTCAATCAACCAATGATCAATCTCTGTTTAAAACGGAAAATGTCGCAGAGGTGATAATTCTGTTCTGGAAGGATATTAATGCGTTTATAAACAAGGCAACGGAATAATTGGACAATGCACATAATAGACAAAACCTGGGGGACTCGATTAAATATTTATGTTAAACAAGCGCCCGATTTAGCCCAAATGGCAGTGGCAAAACGTGCATTTCATTCAGCAGTATCAGTTTACATACATACATATTTAGATGTATTTATATACGAGGTGCTACTCAAATATAGTGTATGCGTGTTTGTACGTGTGTGTCTATTTGTGTGTGTGCGTGTGTGCGTGCGTGTCTGTGTGTATGTGTGTGTTGAAAGCTCATTATTCTCCACTTCATAACCAACCTTTCCCGTATTCACTGCCAGTGCCAGGAATCGTTAAATGGATACTAACTAATGCCTGTTCGACGCAAAATGAATCAAAATAGTACCGAAATTAGAAGTGGTTGAAATTTGAACTCCCGAAATGGAGAGTACAGACTATACTTGTAAGCATATTTTGTAGGTTAAATGGCCAGAAGAAAATATCGATGTCAATGCACAGAGATGCTTATTCTTACTCGAGTGGATATGCGTGTGCCTTTGTGGTTTAACAAAATGCAGACACTCGACAGTTTCTCTTGGAAAGTCGAAGGAGCCTGTATTGTAAATGATCTTTTAACTTCAAGGTGTATTACATATGAAGATTAGACGTGTCCGTCTCATTTATCTTATATCTTCTAGCCTTTATTATAAATTCACGTTACCTTATTAATATTAACTTATTGATTGATTGGACAACTGATTCCAGTAGATTTGTGGTATATTTCCAAGTATGTTTCAAACTCAGTATTAATAATGAGCCAATTTTCTAACAGACCAATCTCAGTTATGCTCAGAATCATTCAAAGTGATAAGAGATAATCAATCAAAACTACTGGCGTTCAGACTTCTCAGAGATTCCAGTTAATAATAATCTCGTTTAAAACGTAATACTTTCCCTAACAAATAGGCAATTAATAAATACAAAGCGTAGTGTTTCTTTTATTGCTGTATATACTGTTTTTATTATTTGGAAGGGAAACAGAAAAGGTCTTTTAAGATTAAAAAAAAACGAGTTACACCATGTATTATATAAGTTGTGCTTTGATCCGTAGCTTATGGACTATCAGAAAACACATCAAATATCCTTTAATGACAAATAGAAAGACTTGTTCACACTATCTTTGTGTAAAACATGAATTAAAGCATCTCATCCAGTTCAAATAAAAGTAGCAACAATGAGTGAATGGACCACGTTATGACTGACACCAAGGATAATCATGATAACTTTCTGAAAATAAGTTGCACGATCTATCCTCGTAAAAAAGGCCATTAGGAGCAAACTAATGTCTTTTATGGATTATCGCTTTTAGAAAAGCCGAGGAAAAATGACGAACAGAAATCAACGCGTCACAAAAGGTAACTTAAACATAGAAGTGCCAGACGAAACAATGGAAACGAAGAAAGACATTTAGAACATCGGAATCTGGACAACTACTATTCCCCCGGATAATCGCCCCCAGAAAACTGCCCCGGCCCCCGAGACAACTGGACCCCGGTTACATGCCTTCTAGAGAATCATAACAGAGCAAGCAATTATCCGACATCACTCAGTGCAATCCAGAAAATAAATTCCTTGTCACTATTTAACGTACATCTATGTAAAGAAAGCTTTACACGGACTCTGGTGAATTCTAATATGTATTAAGAAAAGTTATTTTCTATAGTTTTTGCTCCATTGGTGCGGCCTGTACGCGCCATACATACATACATACATAGCAGACCAGCCAGTCTCACTTGAAAACTGAAGAAACCTATGTTGACAACTGTGGTGACAGTTTTGGTTGACAGTTTCTAATACTATGACAACTAATTAGGGCACGTAATACAGTTTATGATAGATTGTAGAACGTGAGGATGACGGCAGTTGCCATAATCACTGGAGCACTGTAGACAATTTTAAGATCCTTGCGAGTATAATTGAAGAATTACATATTAAGAGAAATATTCAGATGGTGTGGACGGCAGCGTTGCTGAATTCTGATAGAAAATACGTAAAGGAATTCTAGATGTATAGGGAGAATGTACGTCCTTTTGAAGCCAGCGATTACGCACCCCCCCCCCAGGTTCTCTGGTGTGGAGATACACATAATACTAATAATTATTAAGATATTCTTTTACTTATTTTCTATAGTTTTGAGATTATGTATTATATAAATATATCAAAGCTTTCATTCACTCTAATGATTACATATAGAGTGACACTGTAAGTTATGGTGCTACGTGGGAAACGAAGCAAAAAGTCATTGTCTATAGTTTTGAGAAGGGTCATTAACATTCGAATTGTTCTTGGGACGATTGAACTCGTCCTTGTTGTTTGTGTTGTTAACACGACGTTTCGGCCGATTCATTCTTCGGCCTTCCTCGGGTGTAATATCCGAATGTGGTGGTGGTGGTATAAACATAAGTTCTTAACATCAAAGGAGGCAGCCCTTATAACGTAGGATTCAGGTGTTTCTTTATCCCTCCCTTGTCGCGGTTGGATTTGCTGCGTAGTGGAAGCCACATCGGGTTGAACTCCGCACTTGTCTGACTAATACATTCAGACGATATGTTGATATGTGCTGCCTCTTTGATTTTTCTCTATTTCCAACAGCGTTCTCTGTCAATAATCTGTACTTCCTCCCAGAGAGGAAAGTAGTTGCCTTTCTCTCTCCAGACATGGTCAGCCATTCCAGATTTATAATACGTCACCTGATGGCCTATATTTTCTGTCTGTAATATTTGTCAAAGAAGATAAGTATTAAATGCTAATCCTAGAATTAAAGGTGTCTGTGGTTTTCTAGCCTTTTAACGGCATTGGCTTTAGAAGGCTGTTCATATTCACCTTCAAATGATCGGGTTCACAAACTTTACTCTGCACTTGGAAACACAAAGTGTACTTAAGGTTTTAATGGGGTAGAAACAGCCAGGAAATGTGCATTGCTTATCTGGGTTTGTGTAAACAATGCACCGAGTTAGGAATTTTATTTGAAGTAACTAGTTTGCTCAAGCCGTCAAAAAATGACGACAGTATTAAATCAATATTGCAATGAACTGTACATATCATAAACATATTGTTTCTCGGTACTTTCTTGTTTATGTTCAACCAGAATGAACCCCGATTAGCAAAATATAAATAATGGTGGCTACTCTAAAGTTAGCATTTAATACTTACAGACAGAAAATATAGGCCAGCAGGTAGTGTATTATATAAGTAGATAGTCAGGCATCAACAAATAAACCAGATAACTTGAGATTATTCCATGCTGAGACTAACTCTAGATTCCACAAAGGACTTGAAATACAACATCGCTTAGGTTGTAATTACAAGATGCTGGAATATGTTTCTATGGTTTTGAGAAGGGTCATTAACATTCAAATAGTTCTTCGGACGATTGAACTCCTTCTTGTTGTTTGTGTTATCTATAGTTTTGCGAAGGGTCATTAACATTCAAATAGTTCTTCGGACGATTGAACTGGGGTAAAACAGAAGATTATTTTTAGTTTCAAAGGCGGTAACCCTTATAACGTAGGATTCGGGTGTTTCTTTGTCTTAAGGCCGAAGAATGGATCGGCCGAAACGTCGTGTTAACAACACACACAACAAGAAGGAGTACAATCGTTTGAAGAACTATTTGAATGCTGGAATGTATTTGAAAAGAATCTTTAAAATGGGATAGAATATTACTTTAGGGTGATTAGTATGAAGATTATTAATTTGGAACAGAAATACATAATACGCAGCCATGTGTCCCCTCTCGAAATAGTATGTATCATGGAGAACGACCAGCTTGCCAGAATGGTACGAAATGCGATATTATTTAAATATGAACATCACGACATTTTGTTTGAGAACAATTACTGCTGATACGATGAGTATGGTTCAGCTCTAATTTGTGTACCCACAGTGATTATTTTGCTTGCTAATATAGAAGGAAGTAGGAAAGGGCTGTTAAAAAAGTGTACCTGCAATAACCCTATTCTGTCAGTAACACATGTCATTATTTCTGACTATTGACAATCTTTTTCTAACAGATTTCCAATGATTTTTACTGTATAATTATTTAGAGTGCATTTGTTGTGAGTTCATTTGCAATGCATTTTGTAATTAAATCAGCAGAAATGCATTTTTAAAGTAAAATCATTTGCAAAATAGTAACATCATTAGCAATGCATTTCTATAGTAACATCCTTAACAATGCATTTACCTTTACATTATAGCCATATTCTGTCAGTAAGGCTTATGTATGTCCTTAGCAGTGATAATCTCATTACTTAAGATTTTCTAAGGATTTAATGCTGAAATATGCCCAAACACATGTAAAACATTGCAAATTTCAGACTTTAATCATTAAATATCCCTCTTCCTGCCAGAAATATGTACTTTTCAGAGCAGTACATGATTGAAGCGAAGCGACGAAGTGGTATATGAGCTTTGAAATCAGTCTGCATTGATAGAAGAAAAGATGGAACCGTACCTTGTATACTGAGTTCAAATACAGTCCGTGCTAAAAGACTCGTTACTATCATTGTCAAACCACAGTCCAAGTTGGAGTTGAATTTCATTTCCCTAGTAGCAACAAGAAGAACAAGAACAAGAACAAGAACAATCTTCACCACATTTAGGGGAGTAAACCTTTTGTCTATCCGGTCACCGTTAATCCAAACAGATATATAAGATTAATATTTTCATACCGTAATTTAAAATCACGGGCAAGTGATTGCTAGGCGGCTCTCTTACCAACTGAGCAAAACTGACAAGTCTTATATACTTACGAATTTATTCATTATATATACAACACAAAAGTTGCTGTAATCATCTACAGTTGGTATAGAAGTAGGATTGCACTTTGACCCTGCAGCAGCTAGGCTAGTTTCATAATCATTTCCCTACCACTAGCATTAGTTTTGCCACTATATATCTGTTATGATATACTACCACGAAAAGGTCATTTCGGGGTCAAACACCTGTGCGAAAATGGAAGTGACCCGGTCACATTAGGAAATAAGTATATGCGTAGGTGTCCAAAAAAAACAGGTGGAAACCGGAAACGACACCAGCGTGGGCGTTCAAACCTGATAAAGGAAGCTGAGACGGAGAAAAACTCAGATCCGAAACAGAAGCTCAGAGGACTCAGAACAGAGAGGCAGAGACAGACATCAGCGGAGTCGGAAGGCACGAGACCGCTGTCCATGTTGGGGACAGACTGATGGTTCTCCTTATCTCTTTCCCACCATTCATTCTCCGGCCGACGAAATTTAACTTGAGAAATAAAAATATGAACCCATATTTTTTACAAACAAGTTTTTCGAGTCATCCTTTTTGATTGTCCAAGTTCACGATTTTCCTCCCGAGGACGAAGGCACTATACAACATATCTAATAATTAGAGTGAAGAAATGTGTTGAAGGCACTATACAACATATCTAATAATTAGAGTGAAGAAATGTGTTGACGTATTTTTAACACACATACATAGTATACACACCAATTCTACTCGTGATATAACGATCTAGTTTTTAAATAACGCAATAGGTTACGGTGTGATATTATTTAGAATTTTGAAATGAGATGATGTTGTTATTCAAAGAGATTTTTCGAAGTAGAATATTAGTATATGTTATTTATATCACTATATTTCAATTGGTGAACTGTCTTCCCATCGACAGTTATAATTTGCATTCGATAATTAAACGGTAGTTGCGCTGGACGTTGTAGAGGTTTCTGTTCAAAACTCAGTCATGGTAGCCGGTTGAGCCATACGCCTACAGATGATCAGAGAATCTTTGATGAAAACAAAAAAGAAGGGGATGATATTCTCAAGTAACAAACCTGGCTGCTGCAGGGCCACACTCAACGCCTACTTTTATTCCGACTGAAGATGATCACTACGACTTGTGTATTGTATATACGAGAAATAAATTCGTATGTATATAGGAGTTTTATGTATATGTCAGTTTAGATACATTGGTAAGACAGCCGCCTCCCAACCACATAGTCGTGATTTCAAATCACGGCAGGAAAATCTTAATTATATACATAGGTTTAGTTTAACATGACGTGATAGACATTCTTTATCGAATGCACTGTATAACTCTCAGTGAAGAATTTACTCTCCTAAATTTGGTCAGTATTGTTCTTCTTGGGGAAAAAAGCCAACTCTAATCTAAATTGGAGTTTAACAATACTGATCCGAATGATTCTTTTGGACAATCAGTGTGTATTATCTGTTAATAATTCGTGGGAATTGAACTGAAATGGCCATGTCGTGAGAAGAGGGAACCAAGAAATTGATTTGGGAACGCGATTTTCTGAAAATGTCAAAAAAAGGTTTCGGGCAAAATGAAATTCTAAAGCAAATACACGAAAAGCCCTCAGAATTGATAATTCTATTTTGAGATGTTTTTTTTTACACGTTTTAAAATATTTTGTAATTTTTTCTTAAATGTCAACATCGTTTCTCTCTCTTGTGTTTGTTGTTTTAGGTGATCATTCTCAGGGGCGATTGGGAAAACAGAAGACAAAATAAATCGTAATAAAACAAAAATGTTTTTTCAATTACTATTCAGGAAGCTACTTAAAATTGCAAAACATAAAAATAAAATAATTATGAATGCTCACATCGGTATACTGCCGCTTTCTGAAAGTTCGGTTTACGCCACTTTTTCGCTTTTACGAAAACAAAGCTAAAAGCTAAAATAGCGTATCTTGTACACTCTTGTCTACTGTATCTCCAACCGTTCCAAACTCAGACGATCCACCCTAACGTACTATCATCACCACTGGGTCTAAGATTGCTCAAAGGTTTTCCCTTATGAATCAATGAGAACAGCCTCCTCGCTTTATGCCATTTCGATTAACGAATGTTTTTTTTAAAGGAATGCTCTAAGATTGCAGATAGCCGGGGGGAGGGGCTGTATGTGATGAAGTTTGTTCGGGATCAAATGACAACAGATCCCTTCAAATCTCCAAGACTCAGGATTCTTGCCGATTTGAACAAAAATGTTGTTCTTTTCCGAATAATTTCAAATATTTCCAAGGATTTCCAATTCTTCCGGTCTATTTGTTGTCCAAGGACTCCAACAATAATGGTTACTGAAATCATGAGTACGGTCAAATTGCGTTGGACACATTGGTTCTCGTAAGATCACCGAAGTTAAGCAACGTCAAGCAACGTCAAGCCTGCTCATTACCCAGATGGGTGACCGTTATGGTATACCAGGTGCCGTAAATCCAACGAGGGATAGGAGTCGGACCTACCCCTATCGGAAAGGATACTTAGCGATAAGAAAGGGGAGCCTTCGGGTAGCCTCCAATCGGGTTCGATACCCGATATAAGAAGAAGAAGAAGAAGAAGAAGAAAAAATATATAGAAAAAACAAGTTAAATAGAAAATTGATAGATTTGCATATGCCAAGGAAATGTCAAATATAATGCGTTACGGTATTTTCGTGTACATCACTTTACTTTTCTTTAACCCTCTAGAAAGATCTGCTAATTTTCCAGCCTTTCATGCACTGTGTATATTACTCTATGGTCTGCTGGAACACTCACACCCATAATTTCGACAGATTTTCTTGGCTTTGTTTTC
>VCCN01006957.1:5153847-5165629 GCA_006491835.1 Architeuthis dux | reverse complement strand
GAGAAAAATAAGGCTTTTTAGTTAAAGTTACGAAAAGTGCCTTCTAGTAGGTACTTTTATGATTTGTCATTAAAACCTGTGTCAAACTAAGATGTTGATATTAATAGCTTTTGTTTTCTTCTTTCAGATATACATTTATTCACTTGTGATTGTTGAGACTAATCTTAAGAAGGAATAAGGATTTTAGTTCAAGTTATGAAAAGTGCCTTCTTTTCTGAGTGTGGTATATTATTTCTTGCTGACTAGTCACAAATGATAAGCAAATCAATTTTAATTACTTTCTTAATTATTGAATTTATTTTAGAATGAATAAAACGTAAGACCTTTTCGTTGTGCGAATATTCTAATGATAGTTACAGTGAAGCAAGAATTTGCAGCATAAATGCTTGAAATACCAAATCAGGATAGAATTGGGACCATGTGGACAAATTCTTCTAACAGAAATGTAATTTCGATCTTGTTCTTGCATATCGTTAACATAGCTTCTTTATCTTTTCATTTCTAATATAATGTTGGATCATATTTATTATCTTTTTCATTTAGCTGTTTTGTGTATTTTATTGCCTAGTTAAGAATATTATGACTCTTCATATGAAGTACAAAGGAAATAAATCATGGGACTTTATTATGCTCTTTGTTATTTTTCACCTGTCTATCATAGGAAACTATAGCCAGACGGGGAGCTAGCATATGGAGGCCATTGGAAACAATGAATGTAAGCCATGACAGTAATAGTTTTAGAATGTACTTGCTCGAATTTTCATTAATATTACCAGTGTCATTGATATTATCGATATTATAAGTAAGAAGGGTAGGAATAGAACTATTTTCCTAGCACAAATACTAGTAAGATTGTTATTAACACAACTGTTGTTAGTATCTCAATTAGTATTACACTATTTATGTTTGCATTTTCACTGTTGATTATCACTAAAGAGTGATTGGCAGCAACCCATCTCAAATCTCCAGAACTTTTCACAGTATTTAGTAGTTCTGTGGTCTGTATTAACTCAACGGTTGGCTCATATCTACAGTTTGTTTAAATACTTAACCAGATAATTTGGGATCGTACCAACGGACCCCATCTCGTCGTTGTTATCATCATTAATATTAGTAGTGTAGTATTAACGGCATTTGCGGTTTTCACATATTCTTTTTCCAAAGTTAAAAAATGCAAGTAAATTCCCTCACAAGGGTCTTAGACATTTTCCATCGTAAAGAGAATTAAGAGTTTGGCGAACAGATTTCGTGATATTTTGAAATACATCACCATTTTCTCTCTTTCATTATTAAAATGCTATGCCAAAAGCATCTGCTGAGATAAGGCATCGGAGCAAAAAGGAAAACACCAGCACAAGCCAACACATGTGAACCGCGCAGAAAAGGTTCCGTTCAGCGAAAACCGAACCATATGATAATATCTCAATCACGCACCATTGAAAGTTCAGGAATAAATAATGCACAGGCGTGTGGAGATCCGCTGTGAAATCCTAAACCACACCGCAAAAGGAAAAGAAATATTCCGATATGATGATGACAAGTCAACAATTCCAAAAGGTTAGGGCGAGGCTCATTATTTTTCAACATCCTGCAGTTCGTAACTGTTGCTATGAGTTTTTTCGCATCGTTTGAGAGAAACGAAAAAGGTAAGCATTAAGAAGAGGAGACGATTTGGAAATGACAAGAACTGAGTGAATAATCAGTAAATAAGAGAAACCAGATCGATAGAGTGATACGTTGGAATCGAAATGAAAGAATCAGTAGAGAATTGAGGGAAGATCAAGTTGATAGATAAGAATTGAAAAGTCAGATAAAAATAGGAAGACAAAATTAAATATTTTTTCAAATAAAAATACAGAAATCTAAACAGTTATTAAAAAAGAAGTATAACAAAGAAACATAATTCAGAATAAAGTAGTCCCCCCAAAAAAACATAAATTGGGAGGTCATTTTTAACGAATACCGAATTCCAACAGCTGAATTCAACAACCAAAGAATGGATAGATTCAATTGCTTTCTGTTAAAAAGCGACAATTGTGATGATAAAAAGTACTCGGAAATAATGTTTATACTTCATCTTCGAATCTCAAAACCACTTAAGAGTCGTCGTGGTAGTAGTACTGTTACTATACTTTTACTATTCTACTTGTTTTCCCCATTCTTTTTCTTTAACTTTGTCTTCATTTCTACTTTAAATTCTGTTACTTCTCCTTTAACTTCGTCTTTCTATTTCTTTTATGTGACAATCTCGGTACAAATCACTCAGGCTAAGGTAGAGTGGGGATTTTGAAAGCCAGCAATCCCCTTAGTTAATTTTTACATTTCGTGCTGAAGGTATGCCTCATTTTCTACATTTCAAAATGTATAAAACTAAATACATATCTGGTTAAAGAACTAGCAGGCCATATTCATATCTTGTTTTCTTATACTTAACATCTTCGTTCTTGTTTACCACGAACAGATTTTGAAAAAAAAATATTATGGTTCTTGTTACCAGACACAATGTTGAGAGAAGTAATGAATATAGCTCCATGGGTAGATTTGAATGGCTCTTGTTAGTTGGCCCTCATAGCTTAATCGATACAGCAGCTGCCACGGAAGGTCAGGCTCTCTAGGATAGGGATGTGTGCCGACTATTTGCTAGAGGCTTCTTCTTTATTTCTGATCGACGTTGCTTACTAATGATTGTAAAATGGTGGACGAAGAGTTGCGATAAAAAGTGCCAGATATAAGATTTAAAACATACTAACCAATACATTAATAATTGACAATGTTTCATGTAAGTTATTCAAATGCCAAGACACAAAGTATATTAAAACCAAAAATGTGTGGTCACCTGCCTTGAAACCATGTTTAGTAAGTTACTCTCGCAGACGATTACTAGTTTGTATTAGTGAGTTTGATCGTCACTGAATGCCCTGCATTGTGGTTTTGTGCACTACTAAGTTTAGTAAATACCTACATAGCAATTAAATAGACGACCCCATTTAACAACGGTTTACAAGTTAATCTTGCAGGCTACTACTATTGTACAGTGTTCGTCATTCAGTGCGTATTCCATATTGTTTGCCTTGTACCATACTAAGCTTAGCTGAATATATATCAATATCTATTTGTATTCAGTAATATTCAAGAGGGTGCCTTCGCCTAGAACACGCTAGTATCGCAAATCAATACGACTGCATCGAGTTCAATCTCTGTTTGTGGTATTGCGCAATAATAAGCTTGCTAATTATCTATACAGTAATTGAATGTGCGCCCCAGTGTAGAGCAACGATTAGGAAGGTAGACTTGTAGACCGTTTCGACTGTTGTATCATTAATTTCTTATAGCTCGCAGCCAGGCAGGTCAGAGGGTTTAGGGCCATAGGGGCCTCTGACTTGCATTATTGAACGTAGTGTAGAGATCGGTCTTCACCTTGGAGGATTGGCGGGATCGTCACGGGAGGCTCTCTACATGATTCCCATCTGCTTCCAGCACCTGGTATACCCAGTTGCTCACCCATCTAGGTACTGAACAAGATCGCCGTTGCTTAACTGTGGTGTTCGTACGAGAACCGGTTTATCCGACGCGATCTGGCAGTAACTATATTGTAGTGGGTTGTATCCTCACTGCGTACCCCAACATCTTCGCGAGCTGTGCCATATTGAGTTAATTACCTTCTTGGATTAAATCCATGCTTATTTCTTATCGGCGTCAGGGATCAAGCCGAATCTGGGACGCTGATCTTCAAGGCAGGCAAACATGACTTTTGGTTCAACACCATCTTTCAACATTACGCCCCCCCCCCAGAAATGTCCCAAAGAAAAATTTATATATTTAACAGTGTGATTGTTCTCCTGTTCTTCTGTCCATTACAATGAACACGTGAAGGTAACAATTTTGCTGATGAACATATCTCCTACCCATCATTCGAAACAATGGACTCTTCCACTGAAACGAGTTCATTAGTTCATTTTCTAAGAAAGGAAATCATCTCATAGAAATTGAAATATATCCGTGAATTTGTTCACGGGGATTAATTAGTGAGATATATATAATTACCGAATACCATTCAACAAAACCTGATGTCATGAACGTGACATGAATATCAACTCTCAAGCACTTTTTAGCGGATACCATCACAGCTGTCTTTGCAATTATCGTAAATCGCATTGTAGGCCTCTTTCTTCAACAACTCACGTGCAAATCTCTCTTGAGGTGAAGATTGAAAACAGCTGACAACCTGAAGAGATAGACACTTGACCATCCGAGCAAGATCTTCAGATTACGGGCGATGGCACCGCTTTCCCGACCTGGACGAACAAAGAAGTAGCATTGTATCTGATCAGATCTAATATTCAAGTTGACGCCAGAGTGGCTAACATCACTTGTGTAATCTCGCGGATATGGTTAAGTATGTAGCATTAAGAGTATATTTGAAACAGTCGGTATCTCCTTTTGTTAATGAGTTCTCCGTCTTACTTCAGACATTTCTAGTAAACTAGATGGGGGTGCTTCGTCGTAGAGTATATGTTAGCAAGCTGGTCTCGCAGATCATTGGTACTGAGTAGTGAGTCTGATCCTTGCTATGTTCCCCATGCTTTTAGACTCGTGGCAAAATTAAGTCAAGCCTAATAAATGCCTATAGTAAACTGTGGGGGACTCATCGTGCTGTAATATTTAGCAAGTTAGGCACATTGATCATTATTACTAAGCAGTGAGTTCAATCTTCACTGGGCGCACCATGCATGTAGATATTTCTTGCGATAAGTGAATTATGATGATGTAGCAACACAATTTGCATTTTTCACCTAAACTTGTTTGAGCAAGTTTCGGTGGTCAACCTGTATGTTCTGCATTGAAAAATCAAAAACAGAATATTACCAATAGACAAGAAATAATGCAAGCATTACTAATAGAATAGGGCTTTCAGACATATGATGTAAAACGAGTTGATGATGATTTTACATTATTTATTTTACTATAGAAATGCATATAGAAATTATAGCAAGGAATTATAGTAAGCGTTGTTGACATAATATGTCTATTATATGTATAATATTAATACATTGCCAATGACTTTAGAAATCGGGATGTAGAAAATGGCCTAAACAGCCGTAACATCCATCAAAAGGCATACACCAATCTAATACACAAGGCGAAACTGTTTTAACAATTTTAAAATTTTAAGGCTTTTTTAAAACTTGGAAGTTTTAGAATTGTAATATTTTATAACGTATATAACACGGAAACTGAAAGTATTTTTCATTGTCATAGTGTATTGCTAATGGTTTTAATATATAAATGCATTGTACATGATTTTACTTCGAAACATAAATTGTAATTGCCTTTATCAGTGAAATGAATTGAAAACAGTATATATAGATTGCCAGTGTTCAAGAATTAAGGAAAGCGTTACTGACAAGTTTTATCTACGTATAATTCATTTCTATGGCTGAGTGAATTACTTTGTTAAAATCTTATCATAACAACATCAAGCCTTATGAGTGTAATGGTCAAGAACATAATGAAACTTAAAACCAAAGTAGCAATGGCAACGACTTATGTTGTCCATCCATTATTATTCGAATCACAAGTGGTACTTGGTTGGCCGCAGGAACACTCAGCATGAAAAGAAAACTGATTGAACCCAATTGTATTTTTGATTATTCAAGATAACAAGTTATGAGAAGCATGTTTTTGACTTCCGCCACAGGGAAGTTCTTGGAGGCCACCCGAATGCTCCCCTTTCCTATCGGATAGGGGTGGGCGCGATCCCTATCTCTGGTTTGGCAACAACTTACCCTCAATTCTACTCTTTAGCAGAGAGGCATTGATCATCATCGTTTTAGCCGTTAGTATGACTCGGCTTACGGTACCTGGTATTCCATGACGGTCACCCATCTAGGTAATGACCAGGTCTGACGTTTCTTAACTTCAATGATATTACGAGAACCGGTGTGTCCAACTCAATTTGACCGGACATAGGGCACAAGTTCCGAAAATGTGAGGACACGAGGTTGCATCTATAAACTGACTGTGCTATTAGAATAGTTATTTTGACCATTGAAGTCAATCTCAGTGTTGCTTTTGTTTTTACCACTACATTTTGATCGGTCCATTCTACAGACTTCTCCAGGGGTATAATCTGTAAGGTAAGAGAGAGGTCTCTTTTTTTTCTTTCACAGAAAAAGACAACAGAAAAGAAGTATGGCTAATCCTCAGCAATGCAAGCTACGCAGACGATACTATTTTAACACCTATGTGACATAGGTTATCCCATATTACACACGGAAATGTTCCCTCTCCATATTTGTTGTTTAAAGAAAACCACAACGCGATGGATTCCACACTGGCCTGACGAACACATCTTTCCTCCAGAATAATACATGGCGCTTCTCTCAATGTTCTGGTTGTAAGAAGGTTTTGGAATGGATTGGCCGTAACAACAAAAGCAACACATAGAATGAGTTCAATAGTCCGAATAACTAATGGAATGAAAATGATTGTTCTTTACATCATATACAAGGCAGGAATTATGTTTGAGGTAAAATCTGACAAAAATATACATAGTCAGATACATGGCTAAACTGCGATTTTCTTAATGAGCGGTGGATATGTTTATTCAGGCATAGTCAAAATAATTGATGGCATTATGAATAGTGCATTGGATCACTATTCAACGTGGGGAGTATTCCTCTGCCTTTTCATCGTGTTTTTCTGTTATTTTAACTTAATTCCAAAGGGAACATTACTCTTTATTTTGCCCTCATACATGATCTTACATGAGTAATTTCATGATTTCACAAGTGTAAGGCAAAAGTACAATCAAAGCAACACATTTCCTATGCAGAAACGAATCAAGCTGAGATTAAGGACCTGTGTCTGAACATGAGAGATTGACATATACGCATTGCGTCAAATTCACAAGTGGGATGAGCCTACCTGACCTAAGAACCATCATTCAAAATACTGGCTTTTTGTTATTTGCCCTGAAACACCAATCATTGGCAAGACAATTGAATATTCGCTACGTCCTTATCCACGAAGCAGGCCTTACATATATCAACGTAAAGACATTACTCCGTAAACAGAATAAGCTGTTGGTTATGTGAAAGTGAGTTCAAACATCCGCCATGTCAGTAAAATGGGCCTTACAGCTAAATGTCCATTTTATTTATCGCGGCCATTGACGGACGTGATCAATCTGCTTTCAAAGTTTCTGGTTGCATCATTACAGAATGATATGACCTTATAAGATGTTATCGGTAAGTCAGTCATCTAGCGGTTTAACATGAACATTAACAGTTACACACCTGTCAACCTACCAACCAACGAATGTACACACACACACGTATATCTTATATATTATTGACTGCATTCAAGCTTGACTATTGAGGTGACAGCTTTCTCTTGCTTAAAGGAGTTATAGGAGAGTGATTTGCCCAAGGTTTCACTCACTCATCATCCTCTCTGTCGACCAGTATGGCATACCAGCAAATATATATTTTATCAAGATATCTATCGATGGGGCAGAGTGTGCAAGGAAAAGTGGTATCATCCTTTTCGGAACAGTATTACAGTGGTCCTCTATTGTCCTTAGTCTTGTTTTTTTCGGTTTCAGTTACCTGCAGTCAATCCCAGGAATAAGCAATCCAGTGCCAAAGAGAAGCCGTGCTTCTTTCAAACGGAAACGTAATAGTTCTTGACTTAATAAGAGAAAGAATATCGTATGCTGAGTTCCTTGAGATCTGCAGCAGGAACGAATCTTCTAACCGTCAAATAGTCTTTACAATAAAAGCGACTGTCGTCGTAAAAAAGAGCCAGACGTCAGAACAACCAACCCGACCCAACTGATCGACTTGGCCCAAGCGTCGCGACCTGGTAACCCCGACCTGATTGTGTTACATCTGACCCGATTGACCCAAATGATTTTCTATCGTCACATATGACCGGTCTATCCAAAATAATAATGAAGACCGCCATGGATATTTGTATATCAATGACAATTAAAATATGTGTCACTCACTGACGACAAAGCCATAAAGCATGGGCAGAAGATTTACAAACGTATGCAATGGTTATACAATTAATAGATACATAGTTATATAAGTTAAATAATGATTGGCAATGAATAACACTAACAGACACGAAAAACAAATGTGTAGCATTAAATAGAATACATGACGTTATTTCCACAATTAGTGAGGGAAAAGAAATACACCATTCTTGGCCTTTCATGATTAATTGATATTAATAGCATTTGCATAATGACTCCCCATCTGTTCTTTGGTATAAAGCCCAGTAAGTAAGAGTCCGTGAGACACCAACAATAACTGTAATTGTTTAACTTAAAATTAAAATACCCCAGTCGCCTGACTCTACCCCGTTAGTGTAATGCCTGGAAGACAGGTCCTCAGGAACTAGGCTCGGTCTCTGTAAGGGTTCTCCGACAACCACACATGCCGCATATGTAATACATATTTATATATTCATTATATTCATTAGTTATTAAGCTTAAAAAAGCGTGACCAACGGGCCGGGCCGAGTCGCGTCGTTTCTTTTAGATTTTAGAAAGAAAACACCATAATTCCTCAACCATATGAACAACCACACATGCCGCATATGTAATAAATCTTGAAATAATGGGCTATAGATTGATGAAAACCCTATCTTTCTATGTCCATTAGTTTCCAGTGTATTACGCTTCAAAAAGCGTCACGAACGGGACTGGCCTGGCCTTGCCGGGTCGCTTCGTTTTTTTAAATCTAAATAAATCTTCAAAATACGTGTCATCGAATGGTAAAAACCACATGCTTCTATCTTCAATAGATTCTGATATATGGGGCAGTTCTGTGACCAATACATTTGATAAGAGCGACCACGCTTTCTGCTTGGTCGCAATCACCCATAACACGGTATGTTGCCAAAGGTTCACGTGAGAGTTTATATTGAGGGACTATTCAGACCAGTTAATGATTCTTTTAAAAATTGTTTTCCTTTTGTCTTGACTGGAAACATATAGCGCATAGTGCAATGCATCATGAATAATGAATATAGGTTTCACCGGCCTTCCGAAAGTAGAGCGGTCCTGTGAAACCTTCCGAAAGCCAAACTGGCATGAAACAAAGAAACAATTATCATTATTGTATATGGTGAGATTTTAGCGTCCCCAACCTTCTTCTATGCCTACCAGCTTTATGCTAAGCTTAACACACTTACGAGATCTGTTAGTCTTTTCGGTACCTTAGGACACATCTTGCTAACATATTCACAAAATAAAACACATATACCCATAAGCTCAGTACAAAGCTATGGCGTGTTGGGGTCTTTCGTAAAGCGAAATAGCGCAAAGCGAACTTTCATAAAGCGGTAGATACCCGCATATTTTATTTTAAAGCTGGTATAATTATTTTCGATTTTGGCGATGTTTCGAAAATGGCGAACTGAGTAACTGCAAATCCGACCAATTCTAATTAGCATAACTCTAGACAGAAAATACAGCGAAAATGTAGTGTGATTTTTCAGTTTCACTCTCCGTAACAACGGAACCTTCCACTTAAAACGTTGCTGATAGAAATATCTCATACCTACCATTTGAAACAGCAGACTCTTCGATTGATTCGAATGTGATGGTTTCTGTTATAGAAGCCATCTGATTGAAATTCAAATGGATTTTCTCATGGGGATAAACTAGTCAATAAAATGAATAACACAGAGGGAAACAGACGGCAGAAAGATGTCGTTATTAAGAAAGCAAGAAAACGGAAATAAACAAAACGTGTCGAAGACTTACAGAAAACACAGCAAAAAGAACAGACTGTTCAAAACCTGCGAAGTTGTCTATACAATTTTTGACAGCATTTGTCAATATTTGTTTCAGTAATAAAATTATTTGTTTCCAATTGATTCCTCAAGTCGTTAAAACGCCCGAAACAAATATAAATAATCATTGCAAAAAAAAGTAATAATCGTCCGGAATGTAATACAATTCATTGGGAAATGAAAAAGTATATCAATTTATATATGAAGTGTATACCTTAGTTATAAGCTCTGTATAGTCTGCTTTCTCTGTTTCGCTTTCTAGTTTTAGTTTTATTCATTTCTTTCTTGTACTGTCTATTTTTTTAATTTCGAGAATTGATTTTTAAAAAAAGGAATGCTAAGATGTAAGTGCCGTAAAAGAATCGTAGTTCTTCGCTCACCCTCTCTTCCCTTCCTTTCTTATGAACGCTTTGAACCTTTTTCAGTTTGGTTTGAAAGAACGGTGTTTTGGCATTCAGAGTCAACGTTCTTCGCAGGAAGAAAAAAGAAACAACTTTAAAATTCAACCCTTAGGACATTTTCAATTTGCGTTTAATTCATATCGACACGCAGCGCATCTCATTAGACCCAGCTGAGAACACTTTTCTTGCCTCTTATTCCAGAATGTTTAGTAACAGAGCTCAATGGCAGAAAATAATTTCATTGGAGTTTTTCAAAAAAACTTTGCCTAAATTGAAATGAAATGCCCCTGACATTCTCTTGTTAATGTCAAAGCAATAATTATTTGTAAAAGGAAATTCGAGGCTTTGCATTTTAAGAGCTCACGCACAGGGCATACATTTTGATCACGGCCACTTAATCCGCTATCGGCAGGTAAAACTGCCTTTTATTTAGAAGGTCCTCCGGATTAAGGGGGCAGATTAATTACTATGGATCATTTAACCCTTCAAATGCCAGTCACCATTACATTAAAATCTCCGGCACTAAATTAAGCATGCTCGTAGTCAATAAAGTATTCGGACAAGATTTTCTTTATGCTCTTCGGGGATTCTTTTCGACCGGTCATCGTTTTTTTTTATACTCGTCCTGCTCTAATTATTGTTATCCGTTGTTCTACGTCACTTTATGGGATTCTCGTCGATAACTAAAGGGAAGAGCTCGATGTAATCGAACATCATGCAACTTGATACAACCTTCTTAACCCACGCCATGTTTCCTTTGTTGGATTATTCTAGGCTTAATTAATACGCGGTCTACCCCCAAAGTATTCCAACCTGTTTTGAATATCTCAAGAACGGTTGTGAAGTCTCGATTTAACTTGGCAACCAACCGGCGGATAGCTTACTGCGCATATGTGGACATACACTACCCCGTGTGGTTACTCAGTCGACAGTGAGAGATCACTGACTGAGCGTGTGGCATCGGGTTCACAATGACGGTGCAAGTAGATTCTTCATATCTCGTCCAGGTTTTTATTTGGAAAAAGAAACATCACATCACCCAGGTCTGTCAGTTCCCCATCAGTCTAGATTTAGCTCCCTGCGAAATCCGGTTTTCCCCAAAGCTAAAATCAGCATTGAGAGGGAGATTTCAGACCATGGACGAGTTTAAGGAGAACACGACGAAGTCGATGATCGCGATCCCGCAAAAGGACTTTGCAGATTGTTGTGAAACGCGGAAGAGGCGCTGGGATAAGTTTTTGATGTCCCAAAAGAGAATACTTTCAAGTGAACTAAGATGCCTTTGCCCTAGGTAAGCTATATTCTGTTAATATTAAATGACTGGATACTTTCTGGACCTATTTCGTATGATTATAATCGTGAATCTCTAGCATTCGTTATTGACAGTATGTAGTTACTTAGTTTGATTTCCCGTTTCCAGAAAGCGATTCAGATGCCCTGGATTAAGTTAAGGCTTTGGATGGAAAATAGTTTCTGAATAGGATCATCTCAGATAACCTATATGTGATCATTAGAAATGAGGTCTATATTTTTGAGAAGATTCATTGGTATGAATAGAGACATTCTGAAGAGCA
>VCCN01006957.1:5109769-5124636 GCA_006491835.1 Architeuthis dux | reverse complement strand
TTTTTTAAATTTTAAAACATATACCGAGGGAGAGATACAGACACGCATTACATAATATTTGTTCAAGTACAGCAGAGTATTGAACCGAAACTGCAACGTTGATATGCGTTTTTTACAAAAAAGATCTGGACTATTCTTAGAGCACCAGATTGACTTTTACTCGAGAAGTTAAACAATGTTATACCACAAGTGGGTAGGATGATATGAAAACATTCTGCAAAAAACTGTTTCTTCCTGAACATAAACCACATAGATTTGTTGCCTTTCGAACCAGACATATTATTGTTTTTGTTTCATCCAATTTGGTAACCAAGAATGAAATATCACTTCATTAGATGTAAGAAAAAATACTTTTATTACTTCTTTTGTATATACCTAATTACAAATCGGTCTGGAGATGCGGTTAAAAAATCTCTTGCCCGCTATTCCCTTCGCAGTAATTTAACAAAGGAAAACACTTCCCAATGGTAATAGACGTCACAAGATCGAGGAAATGAGTGCAATACCGTTAATTATGGTTCCTCTTGCCTAATAGGATTTGCTTGCAGAACACATATTATTGAAAGCCGCTTTCTCAAGAGAGAATCTACAGATGAGTGTTTTTACTATAAATACATACCTATGATAAATTTTGATTCGTAAATTAGGCACCATAAGAGATTAACGATACTAGCTAATACTATTATAGAACAGTTCTAACAATATACAGTAATAGAATTTAAGTCACAGATAGAAGATTCCTGGCGGATAAAAGATATTAACAACGTAAACACATCGTTTTTCCTTTTTTAATAATAGCGGCTTTCTCAAGAGAGAAACTACATATGAGACTGGATTGTTTTTATTATACATACATACTTATCATGAAGTTTGATTCGTAAATTAAGCACCATAAGAGATTAACGATTCTAGCTAATAATATTATAGAACAGTTCTAACAATATACAGTAATAGAATTTAAATGACGGATAGAAGATATTAGCAACGTAAACACATATTTTTTTCGTTTTGTATTAACTCGAGAACTTTCCTATTTTCACTTAAAAGAAGCAATTTACGGCGTGTCTTTGGCATATCCAAATTACTAGCATCACTACTGTTTCTCTTTAAGACCATTATTAGGTAAAACTTCTGAATTGTTTATTTGTGGAGTTTACAGTGAATAACTGAAACCATGGAAAAAGAAAGCGCGGATAAGGAGGATAAGTGTACTTTACAATGTAGTTCTCAAACTCAGATCCAAGAAATCAAAAAAAAATCAGAATCCCCGGAGATTTATTATAGTTTAGAAGAAAGGTGAATGTTTTCGAGACAGTGAGGAGTCTTTAGATTCTTTGAGTCTGGCTTTGATTGTTTAGCTTAGATTGCCAATCTTCTTGACATTTCAGTATATTGGTTCCCGTGGTCTTTCCTGTCTGAGGAATGTATCAATACCGAAAGATTGAAAAGGCAGACATCTCAGAACTAAAAGAAAAAAAAAACTCGGTTTTTTGTACGATCATCGAAGTTAAGCAACGTCGAACCTGATCAGTAACTAGATGTGTGACCGCTTGGGAATACGAGCTGTCGTAAGCCGGAATGGTGAAGTGAGTGACGCCATTTTGTGTGCATGTCGACTCTCAGTCTATTTCACATATCGCAAGCCGATACAAGAGAAACGTGATATGGGAAGACCGAACAGGGATGGATGATGTCCTAGCCAGCGTAAGGGCACTAGCTAGCTCCATTGATAAATATAAAAGCGTCTCAAACGACTGTAAAAATGAACGAATTTTGACAAAGATCCTCGATCAATCATCTTTATTTCTGTAGTTGTGCAATCTGAAAAGATGTGAGTGTTCCATGCAAATGAAAGATAAGTGACCAATCACTACTAAAGTGATATACTGATAAGCATTCTTCACCAGTCATGCAGGAGGGCCGGGGTTTCGATTCTGCGCTGGGGCGGGGCGTACATTCAATTTCAATTCCAGACATTTACATTTACATGTGAAGAGACTTTACTGTGGTTCAACTACATTATGTATATATTAGATGAGATGTACATATTGTTGTGTAGACTCTTTTGCATTTTCTGCCGACATGAGATGTTTAGTCGATGGGTTGCTCACTTGCGGGAGGGAAACATATCCGGATATCTTTTTATCTCGTAAGATACATTGTCAGTGGCGAAGAATGACGAGTGGCATAGAGATAATGGGAGCCAAAAGGCTGTTCCCAACAGGGAACTGGTCCCGTCCTTTCCAGGCCCGGCTGCTGTCTCTGTCTCGGCTCTCTGTTTTGCTCTGGCTGATGGCCTGTGTATCTCTCGTTTTATCGGGTTTAAACACCCACGCTGATCTTCCAGTAAACGCCTGCAAGTTTAGTCAACATCCTGTCTTCGGACACCCACGCATATGCATCTTTCCTGGGGTCACCGGGGTCACTTCCACTTCCTCCCAGGTGTTAGCCCGGACATGACCTCCCGTGGCACTATATCACAACAATATTATACAATACTATAATATAATATAATATAATAATAACGGACTTCCCTGATTTTACACCGGTTCTATTTACACCTATTGACAATAACGGTTTGAAATGTGCTCATTTCTTTTCTTCTCTTTGGTAATTTCAGTAGTATTTCATCTATTAAGTAATTATTTATTTTATATATTAAAATAGCAATGTAATATTATATTTATGTTTACCGTTTCATATGGGTGTCGCTCTCAAGAGCAGGGATCGGCAAGCTAGTCTCGCAGATTATAACGGCTGTAGTGAGTTTGTACCTTATCAGGGGCAGACACACTGAGAATTGTTCTAGAATAGAGTAAGCTTTAACAAGCTCGCCGTGCAAATAATTACTACCGAGTAGTGAGTTTGATCTCCCATGGGTGCGGTACACATGCAGCCTTGGACCAGACTAAACTAATCTTAGTGAATCACTAAGCTTAATCCTAATGTAATAAGTCCGATCTTTACTGGGTACCTCACTTGTTGACCTGTGCTGTACTAAGATTAGTACATCATTATTATACTGTGTATTAGTCACAAGAAAACGAGCAACATACTCATAAAAAGGCCACGTTCAAAACTCCTTGAATGCAACACATCAAAATATGGTGATCATAACAACGAAGGCGAAGTCAATGATCTGCATTATTCGTAAAATACTACTACTACTACTACTAATACTAATACTACTACTAATACTAATACTAATACTACTACTACTACTACTAATAATAATAATATATTATTATTACTTCCTTGATTTGCGGTTTCATACAATCATATACCAAGTCTTTCAACTGAGACCTAAGGTTTTCTTAGGAAGTTGTTGAGCATGTTTTTTTTTGTTTTGTTTTTTTGGTCTCATATCATTCGTTTGCCTTCCACCAACTGGACACAGACACGCGAATATAATTAATTATGAGGGAGAACGGGTGAGAAAGAAAAAAAAGAAAAGAAAAGGGGCGGAGACAATCTTAATAAACACATGGTTCATGCGAAAAAAGACAAAATGAGTTTCACATAGGGACACATAAGTTGGCTTGGGCGGGTGGCTATTGAATTGAGAGAGTTTTTCTGAGTATGTGAGCAGTGCCCATTAGCACGATCTTTTGTATCTCAGCCAAAGATGGATTTCCTAGGATTATTTAAAAGTTGTTGTTGTTGTTGTGGGGGGATTTCTGTCAATACTGAGGAATACTGAGGAACAAGACAAACTGTAGCCCGTATAATATATCAAGTAATAACTCATCTCATAATGTGAGACAACATTCCCTGAGGAATATCAAACTGAGGTATTTGATTAGATCCATGGCTTAGAGCATCGATTCTTTTAATAATTTAAAGATTCTATTATGTCTCCGTTTTCATTAGTTTCCATGCAGACAAGGGTGTAATAATATTATCGTAATTGATTATGTAATAGCTGAGGCATTGACAACGATTATTAATATTTGACTAGTATTTCTTTTTATCATGATATGTCTTGCTTTTCATCGTCAGTCTATGGTTAGCGAGTAAACCATGCAGATCTGGAATAGGATGACCGTCTGAGTAGTTGCGAAGGAAAATAACTAAAACTTTTAAAAATTACTAGTAAAAAATTGATAATGGTTTACAGTGCTTCATTTAATAAATAGTGAAAAGGACAACATTACTACTAATAATATAACTGTTATGATATACTACCACGGGAGGTCATTTCCGGGCCAACTCCTGTGCGGAAGTGGAAGTGACCCGGGGACCTTAGGGAATATGCATATGCGCGGGTGTCCAGAGGCAGGATGTTTTGTTTGTTTGGTCTCATATCATTCGTTTGCCTTCCACCAACTGCATGGGCATGGGCGTTCAAACCTGATAAAGGAAGCTCACAGGACGGAGAAACTCAGGACTCGGAACAGAGAGCAGAGACAAACATCAGCCGAGTCGGAAGGCACGAGACCGATGTCCCTGTTGGTGACAGACTGTCGGTTTTCTTTATCTCTCTCCCACTCTGCGCTCTCCACCGGCCGACAAAATGTAACTAAATACAAATATGTTTTCATATTTTTACAAACAACTTTCGAGCCTTCCTTTCCTTCACGATTTTCCTCCAGCGGACCAAGGCACTATACAACATAACTAGTGTACGTAAAAACAATAACAAATATGGCGCTAAGCGATAAGGGATAATTCAGGGTAAGTTTGAAGATTAGACTTGATCTTTTGCCAACTGTAAAAGCTCTAGTAGCTCAATCGGTAGAGCAGTTGCTGTACATAGAGGTAAAGAGCGAGTTTGAGTCTGGTCTAGAGCTTATTCTTCAATTTCGATATGCGCTGTTTACTCACCGTCGTGGACTGACAGTTTGAGTAGGTTCAATAAAAAGCAACTGAAATTAAGATGAAAGTAATACTAGTCAAAAATCAATAACGTTAGACAAAGATTTATTTTTAAGTTTATGTTGTGAGTAAAGTAAATGTTGTCACCTCGAGAAGCAGCGTCAGCGAACCGAGTTCGAATTCCGGCTGATACTGCTTATTTCATGTTCACAAACTATCCTTGGGAAAGGCATACATTCAAGTCACTCTGCGATTTGTCCCATTGCCAACGATCTTGACCAAGGTCTTATTACTGTAAGAACAAAGTGGATGCATAGCAATCCACTCACTCCTATCTTACTTGACCTGTCACTGGCAGTATAGTAGCTATGACATAGGAATCCGTTTACAATTAGAAAGCGTCGATCAAACCTGTCAGCATCAAAATACTCAACATCAACATAGGTCTATATGTTGATGTTGACCTTTATATTCTATAAAGAATCAGTTTTTAAGTTGGTCAGTCTGGCTGGCTATATATCTATGCATCGCGTGTACAGACCGCACTAATAGTGCTAGATGGCTGAATATTTAAATATTTACTCGTTAATATGTCTAGATAAAACATTATGTCTTTTCTTTGAAACCTTCCCTCTAAAAACAAGCTTTTCATCGGTGGGGGGGGTTCAATTCGTAATGTAAGTTTATGCTGAATTGGTCCCTTAGTTTGTGTCAGGTAGCATTCATGCTTGTTTTTTTTTGTTGAAAAATCAGACATTTTAAACAAAAGCGCGAGAGAAGCAACTTGTTCATTGATCACCCCTATTCCTATTGTTTTAATCTGATCACTCCAACACGGAATTGGTCACGTGAAAGCAAATTGTTCCAATTCTTATATCCTTTGCTTAATGTTATCAGCCGGCTATTGTTATTAAACAACATCTTGTCCCAAAGTGATCACAATTAGGGGCTCCCTCTTTATCTTGATCATGGTCTCATCCTTATGAGAACAAAGTGTGCGTGGCGACCCACTCACTTATATCTATCTATATTGACCTGTCATTGGCATCATCATCATCAGCAGCAGCAGCTTCATCATCAGCAGCAGCAGCTGCCAACATAAGTCCACTGCTGGGAAGAGGCCCTTCTCAGCTTCTTCCGTTTCGACCGTGCTAACCTCTGCCATGTCTTACCGGCAAACCTTTTTATCTCATCACTCCATCTTATGTCTTGGTCTTTCTTCTTGCTAGGTGTCCAGGCAATCTCCATTTGTGTCTCTTACTTATTTTTATGCTATCTTTGACTTTGTTCTTCTTTCTGTTTCACGTTGATCTGTTTTCTATTTATTAGTGTTATTCCTAACACTGTTCCCCCGCTTTCTTTTTTTGTGATATTTGTCTTTTAATTATTTCTATGATATCTTTTACTCTGGTCTCTCCTCAGATCCATGATCATGATCCATTGGCAGCATATTAGCTATCATATCAATTCCCAGCTTTGACAGATAGAAGCCACAGAATCTTGTGCCAGAATCTCAATACTCTTTTTAGAACTCTTTTTATCTGAGTGTCATTTTCCCTGCACACACGACTCTCTATCGCTCAATTACGCCAGTGACATCTCAGCAACCGCTATCTGAAAAAAAAGAGATAAGATAACGAAAACCTCTCCGAGCAACACGACGTCACACCTGATAACGTAATGATTATTCCAGCTTTCAGAACCCCAACCTTTTGTCCGGGTCATTCAAGATAGAGATTAACCGATCGTTGTTAAAACAAGTCTGTGTCCAAAATGCAAATCAATCCTTCTCATTTTAAACAGGCGTCAAAATACCGACTTGGAAGCTGGTCACTATCTCTCTCTCACTTCATTGCTTTATATTCTTTATCTTTAATTCAAAAGCCTAGTCGTGTCTCCCATACTCGGATTACCATGGCAACAACGCACTGCTTTCTCTTTGTTCTCGCTCAATTAGAGGAAATAGAACGTGACTCTAGTCTTTCAAAATACGTTTGGTTTCGTTATGTCTTGGCTGAAGTAATTGTACAAATACAAAAGAGAACCGACTCTGTTCTTTTATCTTTCCTTTATTAAGGTCAGAGAAAACGTACTTCATTTTCAAGGGTTTTCTTTTGGATTTTCAGAGTTTTTCTTAATCTCAATGAAACTTGTTTTCCAATAATTTTATTTCGGGCAACGAAAACGTACTTGATTTTCAGAGGGTTCTCTTTGATTGTTGTCTCAGTAAAACTTCCCTTTATTTTTTTCCGATAATGTTATTAAGGGCTCCTTGCGTAAACGTACTTTTCAAAGGTTTTTCTTAGATTTTCAGAGATTATTCATAGATTTTCAGTGGTTATTCTTAGATTGCCAGAGGTTATTCATAGATTTTCAGAGGTTATTCTTAGATTGTCAGAGGTTATTAGATTTTCAGAGGTTATTCTTAGACTTTCAGATTTTTGTTCAGAGAACAACGGCCCTTCGGGGGGGGGGTCCTCGTGGCATGCTCGGGTACCTTCGCATATCTGGGAGAAGTTACACAGGATATCTTGGCCAGCTGGTCGGGAGGCGATCACCATTAGCATGCTCGGGATTCGTCCTGAGAAGCTTTTGACTTATCCCTGTCTCAGTGACAGGGATTTGGGATTCTCCCCACTCAAGTCTCTAGTCACGGGGACATGGGATCTTCACCCCTCACCTTATACCGGTCCTCGTGGCATCTGTCTCAGTGACATGGATTTGGCTTTCTCCCCCCTGAAGTATCTAGTCACGGGGGCATAGGATCTCCACCCCTCTGCCTGCACGTTCGCGTGCAGGACCACACATTAAAAAGATTCATGTCACAATTTGCCGACGTTGGGAGGCAAATAAATAGAATCTGTTCTTCGAAATGGTCATGGCCCCGATGTTCAGAGAACCGCGGCCATTCGGGGCTCCTTGTGGCGTGCTCGGGAATCGTCCTGGGAGAAGTTGCGCAGGATATCTTGGCTGTGGCTTGCATCAAAGTGGAGTATCTGTGATTCGAAACTGCCATGGCCTCGAAGATCAGAGAACCACGGCTCCTCGGTGGTCCTCGTGGCATGCTCGGGTATCTTCGGATATCTGGGAGAAATTGCACAGGATATCTTGGGCAGCTGGTCGGGAGGCGATCGCCATTAGCATGCTCGGGATTCGTCCCGAGAAGCTTTTGACCAGCTTATCCAGGTCCTCGTGGCATTTGTCTCAGTGACAGGGATTTAGAATTCTCCCCCCTCAAGTTTCTAGGCACGGGGACATGGGATCTCCACCCCTTCCCAAACCCACTTCTGCCTGCATGTTCGCGTGCAGGACCCCACCTCGTGGGGAGGTGAATAGAGAAGATCTTGGCCAGCTGGTCGACAGGCGATCACCATTAGCATGCTCGGGATTCATCCTGAAAGGCTTTTGACCACTGACCAGCTTATCCTGGTCTTCGTTGCATTTGTCTCAGGGACAGGGATTTGGGGACCCCCCCCCACACACACTTAAGTCTCTAGTTACGGGAACATGGGATCTCACCCCTACTGAATTCGGCACTAAATGACCCACCAAGGGTCGATGTGCCGTTAAACAAAACAATCAATCAGTCTAGCAATATGTGTTCAGCTTAAACTTAAAAGAGCACAATGACATAAGTGTGAGGCATAGAATCGAACTCAGTATTTCAGGGAAAGTCAATTTATTAAAAAGAAGAAAAATTAAAAAAGAAGCCCTGTTCACGCGTTCCTTTTTCATATTTATGGCAGATCTATGGTTGTTAAAAAAAACATAAATATATTATTTTGCAAAGCAGTCGTATAACAACATTTTCCGAAATGAGGAATTATCATTAGTATAGACTGATTTACTCGGACTAGAACCCTCATCTTGGTTGTTCCAGTCACAAGGTTTCGGCCGTTGTACCCTACCGTCTTCTTCATGTGTCTTTCGTAGTTGATAATGGAGCTTAAAACGGCCGAAACATTGTGTCAGGAACAATCAAGAGGAGGACACTAGCCGAGTAAACCAGTGTATAATAATCGCATGTATTCAACTGTATTTTATCATCATTGTTCCCTTTAATCTTTAGTAATCTGTGCGCTCAAACATCTTCTGTATTTTTTCTGTGACAAAAGTATCTGCTCACTGAATGCAAAGGTAAGCTTGTTTCATAATATTACTGATTTACAAAAGTTGTTTTTGAAAAGTCGACTACTTAACAGAAACAGTTAGCTAAGTCATTATTTTCAATAAGAATAATTACTGCTTTATTTTAGGTAACTAACCCTTTGTGCGCACATTGATGTCCTTTGTGCGCCGGTTGCAAACTGCGCACAGCTTAGGGAGAACTATGCTGATCACGCTGCAGATTCAACCTTTTGTCCTCACATTATCTACTTACGACCCAACTAACCAGGTATTCTGAATTTATCAATGTTTATTTTCTCATGGACATACATACATTTCATGAGGTGAATTCATGAATAATTACTTCGCCGCAGTTAACTGGCGTTTTCTTTTGTGCTCCTAAATTGATTCATAATTCTTTTTTTTCATGCTTCCTTTCTTTTCGAGGACTTAAGTTTCCTTTCTTTCAAAACTGTTGCAGCACAAAAGAAACTACATTTTCCATTCCTGCAAACAATAATTCATTCAATCAGCATAAATGAACGCAGTATCGACCAGAATATACACGAACGCCGATGCAATTTAAGCTACGTTTATTGAAGTACCAGAAAAATAAGAAAATTGTGCAAATGTTTTTTTGTTATGTGTCAGGTGGGCCATAAGGTCCTGTCGCAAGGTTTAAAACATGTTGAATTTAGCATTTAAGATTTGTATATCATTATAAAATAGTTGGAGGTGCGGGATGGCCGAGTGGATAACGGCTCGGGGAATGGACACATAGAGCCGGGTTCAAATTCCAACTGGGACAGTTTGTATTCACTTCGCACTTGGGAAGGGCATGAATCCATCTCTCTCCCAGATATGTGTATAGAAGCGAATGGGTGAAGCGAGCGACGCCACATCGGGTGGGAAATGAGCTACGAAAGAAATTATTAGATCTTTGGGCTATCTATGGACAGTTAACTTCCTAGCATCATATCTCTAAAGGTTCGCGATGAATTTCAATGACAATTTTTGGAAGGGTGGGCCATGGGGTAATGAGAAGTCGAATTTTGGGGTCGATCAAGGAATCTTTACAAATACCTCCCATGCATCGTAACTATTTGTGAATTGATTTTCTTGCTGTTTTTAGTGACAATAGAGTTGACAGATGTGTGCACTCTCTGAGTACTTTCTAATGTGTTAATGTATGACGACGTAATATGAATACAGTATTTAAATAATTTAAAATGTTTGTTTAGTCTGGCGAAAGTTTGCTCTACGCCATATCCGTTTTACGAAAGACCTATATTAGTAAAGGTGTCCCTTGCTATCTGAAATGGCGTACAGTGAAGAAGTAGTTACCATTAATCTATGTGACAACATTTCTGAGCATTTTCTGTCTGCCTGCCTGCCTCGATGTCTAAGGATACAATCCGTCGTCTGGTCTTGCTAATTTGAAAGGCTTGAAATACGGCAGTAAGTTTGGCTGCTAAGCCTAACACGTTTTCCTTCTGTCATTGGTAGGCACTCAAAACATCCTGCAAAGTTGTCCTTAATATACGCACCCTTCAAAATTAATGTCATAGCATCCTGCAATCATTGCAACCTTCAATTGCAGCAGAAACCTCAGTCAAGATCATTCTTTAAGTCTGAAATCTCTCAGAATTATTCCTATATATTAATGGTAATTGCGTCTTAGCTTTACACTATTTCATATTACGAAAGTTTTTACAGGAACGCTCTACCTAGCGGGGGAAACCTGTATTCAATATATGTCATTACATTCAATATAACCCAGTCTGTCTTGTGGTTAAGGTTGTTACGTATACCGCGCAGACGTCAGTCTCAGTCGCCGCCAATGACTATTTAACCCACAAATGACATTTTTGCCGAGCAAGAAAAGAAAGACAAGTGTTTAAATACTGCTTTTGAAATTATCGTAATTTAAAAGCAAGATGGACAAAGGTTGCCTGATTATCGAAACAATAAAACAGCTGAGCACATTTCAAATACGCTTCTAGGATTATTACAGTGAGCAAAATATAACGCTGGGAACATTTGCATTAACCGAATATAATTCGTTAGAATATTTACACTGTTCCTGTACGAATTGTTAGATTTTCATCTATTTTTCTATCGTAAGTTAAATAATCACATCATCATCATCATCAAGATACGTTTCTTATTCCCGAACCAGGGTCCCCCCACCCACCAATGTCTCATCCCACACACACATATATATATATAGATAGATATATTCTTAGCATTGCACGACAATGTTGGATACAATTAGAGCACTAGTTCGTTACTCCAGGTTGTCTTCAGTCGGCCCCGGTTTCTGGCCTTGTTTATTGGTGTCCATTCGGTGACTCTGATGGTCAACCCGATATCTTGGCAACGAGCAAGATATATTGCCTATCTATATTTTGCGTGCTAGATGGATTGACCTATGTCAGCGACTCCCGTTTGATGCCTTATCCAGCTGTTGTGCTTCCTATCTCGGAGCGTAATGTCTAGCTATATCGGTTTCATCGTTCTATGGGCTACGGCGAGTATATCTGCTTGGCTGTTGGTAATTGTCCAAGTCTTGCCATTGTACGTCATCAGAATGCATTCGTTGAACGCTTTCTTCTTCGATTTCAATGCTACTCTTCTGCTCCTCATGATATATGAGTTTGCTGAATGCTACCCAGTCTGTTCACATACACTATAACGTATAAACCCATAGGAAGGGTTACACGCTGAAAGACTAGGATGCCGGTGCCTTAGTTCCCGTAAATGTAGTTCCATTTGGACGTCAAACATTCATCCCGGTGTACCTTCCATTTTTCAAAACAGTCTGCAATGTCCTCATTCGGGTCCTCCATCAGCTGCTTCGTTGCGTTATCTTTAATCTCGCCCACAGTCCGAGATCTCTTTTGGAAAAGCTAGAATTCACAGGGAGCTAAATCTGGACAGTAGGCAGGGGATTTAAGATGCATGGGTGATGCAATGTTTTTGCAAAAGAAAACCTGCACAAGACGTGAATAATGACTCGCCCAGTCATTGTGAATTCGACCGACTCAAAGTACACAAGGTCATCCAATGGCGTGTCACTACCGATTGAGTAACTCTCTGGGAGCTTCTTCTGTTGCATGCGTAGTAAGATCCCTTCTGATTGGTTGCCAGTTCACATCAAACGCGAGAGAACAGTTCTCGAGATATTTCAAATGGTTCGATACTTTCCAGACGGATAATCTGGCTAATTTCAGTTTGTCGGTTGGTCGTTTCATTGATTTCATATCACCAGAAAACGTTTAGAATTAGCCCAGATATGTTTGGATGTAATTCAATGTCTGATAGCCAAGCAGCTTGATGATAATTGAGAGAGAAATGAAGATAGAATTCCAATCATGCAATAATGGAAGATTCTCAAATCGACCAATAAATGTTGCAATCCTCGCCCAACCATAACCAATTAACAGCAGAATTGAAATTACAGTCATTGCAGTTCTATATCTCAAATGCAAATAACGGAAATTCCCATTTGCAGTTGAAACATAGAACTGCAACGGCTGTAATTTCTACTGTTAATTGGTCATGGTTGAGCGAAAATTGCAACATTTATTGGTCGATTTGAAAGTTTTCCATTATTGTTTCTATGTCGGTAACCTCAAGTGCAGACAAAACAAACTGTTGTGCTTATGTTGCGCCACTCTCTATAATCGAGGTTGGCGCTGCATTTAGAACACGGCAATTGAGCTGCCCCAGTCTCGGTTAATGGGTTAAAGCATCATATCCTGGGCGTATTCACCTGTTATTAATAAATAGCCTCGTTCTGATATCAGCACGTAACGTAAAATCGAAACAGGCGCCATTAAGCACATCAGATCTTATTTAAATGTCGTCAGTCAATTAGTGTTTGGAAGGTAAATGCGACATGATTGTCTATGCACTAATGGGAATTGGAGTTTCTCGATTGCAGCGTTGTGGCTGCGTGTTATTAGCTGTTAAGATCTGGTGAGAAAATCGCCATTTCAGAATCTCTGTCACGCAACTGATTAAAGCGGCGGAGTGCACGGCACTTCGGAAGAAAGGTAATTTTGCTTTGCTTTTGAAGTAGATAGACGCCTAAAAATGTATATTTGCACACAAACTTTCAGTTTGGCTATTAATCTTTGTAAGCGAATTGCCTCATAACTGCAAACGTCAGACGGATTCGGGTAATCAGTTCACATTTCCTGTTTATTAACTTTCTCACTGTTAGGTTTGTAATACTATGGGAAATGTGTTCTAAACTTTATACACATGATATGCGAAAGTATTCCACCCCCTTATTGTACTATTTTGTTGCATTACAACCTGTAATCTAAATGGATATTTAAAAGAAAATTATTCGATGGACCTACACAAAATAGTCCAAATTGGTGAGGTGAAAAAAAATTAGTACGTGCATAAGTATTCCGTATGTGTGCAATCTGAGTGTTCCATGATCTCAGTATATATACACCTGCGTTGAAAGGCCCAAGAGTCTGCAACACTATTAAGCAATGGACACCACCAAGCAAGCACAATCATGAAGATCAAGGGACTATTCAAACAGGTTAGGGATAAAGTTGTGGAGAAGCATATATCAGGGTTTGGTCATAGAAAAAGATCCAAAACTTTGAACATCTCATGGGTCACTATTAAATCCATTATTACGAAATGGAAAGTCTATGACACCACAACAAAACTGCCAAGAAAGGGTCGCTGACCAAAGCTCACGGACCCAGTAAGGAGGGCATTAATCGGAGAGGCAACAAAGAGACCAAAGAACATCGGTAACTCATTAAATTAATTTTGACTACTTTTTACTGCCATCTTAATACTTTAGTATCTGAAATAAAGAGTAAGCCTCCGGTTTAATTCGAACCACGTCCCTCTTGCTAGTGGGAAGCCTGGGTTACCACTCAGCTACGAAAGCTTTCATGGCCAGCAGAAGTCAATTCATACCTTTTAGACCTTCTATTTACACAGAATATCGGCTCCATGTCTGTTGTTTATGTTTTACTATCAGTAGTATTATTGAAACAATTATGTTTTCTTTTTTTCTTTTCAGAAGAGGTATTGTAACTCATTGACTTAATCTTTACCACTTTTTACGTTCATCTTAATTTGCTTTCTTCTTCTAATCACAACTTCACCTAGGTCCGTCACTCTACTCTACGCTGTTTTCTCGCGGCAGTAGGTTATTACTAGGATAGCAATTTCGATCCCTATTGTGTGTCCCAATACTATGTCCCTGTGACTCACAAATACGAGATTACTAAATATCTATGGAATCAAAGCCAGGTTGATGGCAGAGCCAGACTGTTGGTGTTGCTAGCAAATGGTTTATCATTTCAGCAAGATTCCACTGACAATACTCCGCTTGCTCTACAATAGAACTAAACCGTTTACACCGTCATTTTTAATTACATCACTTGTTCATGAACAAACAAGAAGGGGTTAATCCAATCGATAACGGGAAAGAGATATACCGGCTCAGTGTACATTCGATTTAGTTCATTACCATCAGAATTGCATTTCCCCGTGTTTGCCTTCAGTTTCAAATCTGCTTGGTCCGGGGTTTCGTCGGAAACACAAAAAGGCCTTTGGATGGCTTTCAAACAGAACGCTGATCAGCGCTCGAATCAGAGAAGAAGACATAGAGGGGTGTGTGGGGGGAGGGAGACAGAGTATGCGGCAAAGCGGACAAACAATGTCTGTGCCCTCGTTTAGGCTCTTAAATCTTGGCAAAAGCCGGCTAACTGGTCCGCTCGCCAAGCATCGACTTCTGTTGATGATGCTACTGGTGGGAGGAGAAAAAATTGGAAGTCGTCTTTGTAAAAGGTATAAATAAGTTCCTTTGCTGATAAGAATTGGCTCGGGGAAATTGGAAGAAAGAAAAAGGAACTGTCAGATGCATGAGGTCGAATAGGTTTTATCGAGATATATATATA
>VCCN01006957.1:5091273-5101553 GCA_006491835.1 Architeuthis dux | reverse complement strand
GGAGTGTGTGTGTGCAACATTTCAAGTTAATAAATAAGACACTTTGAGATAACACATATACACTAAAACTATAAAGCATCATTGATCGTCTTGTAAGCTCGTTGACTTAGGAGCTGCTTAAATAATGAATGCTCTATGAACAGATAGGGCTTTGCGAGGTCCGGATACATAGATACATAGATAAATGTCAGACACATGAATAACCTAAACCCAACAATAAACCAGTGTTGTGGGCAGTGGTGATTAAACAAGGAGATAAATTAAACGTTGCAAGTCATCTGCATCTTTCTTCTGAGTATATTTCAAGTTGTTGGTTTGAAAATGAACAATCGAAAAGTCTTCCCTTTAAATCCAGGCCAAAAGTCTTGTAATCTCGTTGACTTAGGAGCTTCTCAAGCAATAAATTAAACATAATCGGATAAGTAAAGCATCATTGATCCTATATAATTAATATTACTTGGATAGTATTCATAAAAATAGATGTTTATATAATCTGTGATATCACGGGTAGGATTCACTAAGCTAATATGTTAATTCTCTTTTACTCTAATGGTTGCATAATACATAGACAATTCTGGCAGTAAAGAACATACCACACCACTGTCACGTTTCCCAGGGCGGTAACTAATGGTTTCATCTCCATGAACCTCCAGTTGTACCAGACCATACATAATCCTTAGTAGTGTTTTTGTACTAATGTTACTCGTACATTGTATTTCCCGTATCTTAATGAGTATAATGTCAATATATAGTGACATAAATAGCTAGCAAATTTAAAAATACACTTTCTTATTACAATAGCATACTTGCTGCCTGAATTTATTTACATTTATATAGTTTGATTTGATTAAAGTAAACATTACGTAATAAAACAATAGAATTCGATGTAAAAAAGGTTCTAGAATTATATCAGAAGGAAGTTGTGAATCACCGCCACCCATATATGCTGTTTTGGGGTGATCAATTAAAAGATTACGCTGTGATCACTAAAAAAGGTCTGAATATTCAAAAAAAAAGCGGGCCCAAACTAGTGACCAATTGAATTTCCCTCTATGAACCTTTAGGGGGAGGGGGATTTTCAAAAAACAAAAAAACAAACATTTTCCCTATTCATTGAGGGGACTCGTACATTGTATTTCCCGTATCTTAATGTGTATAATGTCAATATATAGTGACATAGACAGCTAGCAAATTTAAAATTACACTTTCTTATGACAATATCATACTTGCCTGAATGTATTTACATTTATATAGTTTCATTTGATTAAAGTAAACATGAAAATCCCCCTCAATATCTAATGTAAGTTTATGCTAAATTGGTCACTAGTTTGTGCCTGCTTGTTCTTTGAATATTCAGACCATTTTTAGTGATCACAGCGCAATCTTTTAATTGATCACCCCAAAACAGCATATATGGTCTGTGCAAAATTTCGAGTTTCTACTATGAACGGTTAGGGCTGAACGAAGTCCGGATACATAGTTAGATACATAGACATATATACATGTCAGAAAACATGAATAATCTAAACCCAGCAATAAACCAGACAATAAACCAGACATTCATTATTTAACGTTAAATTGTAACGTTGAAATAATTGTAAATTATTTAACGATTTCATCATAGAATAATGTGTAATAAATATAGTTTTATGTTGCGGATACTAAACACAAAATTGTTTTGAATAAACTTTCTATATTGAATTACAACATTATTAGTTGTAATGCTATTAGTCTCTGAGTGGAAGCTTTTTTTCTGATGATTCTCTTTATTTTTCTTGTGTCACTACTTCATTCTATAAGACGTGTTGATATTGGTTCGCAAATACTAATTACCGCAAAAATTGTAGCTAACACATCATAAAATTTGACAAAGTCAGCGACTATAAAAACATCGACAGTAACGGAAACAGCTTTCGTGTGCAGCTGAAACACTACACCAACAATTTATACTCAGTAATTTCTATGTCAACCACTCTGATGGTGTCGCCATATGCGCTCCGCAACCCCCTGCATCCCCTACTGTCAATTCCAGGAAGTCGACGCCAGAAGAAAATAATCATCATAACCCCGAAACGTAAATCACTGTTTATAATAATTATATAAAAGATCAATAAACCATCAAAGAAGCCATTAGCGATAAACAAATTATGAATGAAAGAAGCAACAGTATGATGCGAATTCAAATTACAGAGCGAATGAAAAATAAACAGACGGTTTGTTTTCGTATGCTTCAACGAAGGACGGGCAATGCGCAAATCCATGTGTTGTCTTATGGTTTTTAATTTCTAAAACAGGCTCCAGGTGATCGTTTTCGTTTCCCACTGCCTTGCTTCCAGCCAATTCAAACAGAAAGAATCTCTGCCGTAAAAATAATAAGAAATATGTTGATGAAACCACAGGCAGAAGGAGGCTGGCGCAGTCAAGTGACTGTGGGAAAGATGTGGGCTGAGAAAGATGAAGTAAACAGCATCAATAATTAAAGATTTGATGTCATCCAAACTGTTGAGAATCCCGCCAGGGAAGAACCAGTGTGAGTTAGGGGTATGTGACAAGCTAAAAGGACCACCCTGGTAGGATTTTACAAGCTAGCGGTAGTAAACGTTTGCAGTTAGTCGAGAAAAATAATTAACTTAAAGGATAGAGTTTCATCTACCTCACCTCACTTTCAAACTCGCATCCCGTTCGAAGCCAGGGACTTCGACCAATATTTTAAACCGATGGATCCCAACCTTTTCATTACCGGGAAACACTTTTATTTAAATGAATTCTACTCCGAACCTAGACTCTTGAGAGGACTTCCTACTCAACAAGTTCATGGACACCAGGCCTTTGAAAGGTCTGCCAACTCAACAAGCCAACGGACCCTCAGCAGTACTTATGTGGGCCCCAGGATGGGAACCGGTGTTTAAGACACTGGGGAAATAAATCAAAAGAACACAGGAAAAAATAGGTGCGATGTAGATGGCACCCCTGGAAAGTGCGTACACATTTGGCACTTCATACGCCCAAAGACCCAGAAGAGTTTATACTGATTGATTTAATATTGACACCTCCTGTACCGGGCACAGAAAAATAGGTCGGCCGATGGTGTCAAGATTGGTAGAATGGAAATAAAAGTGTGTCATAAGTGATCGATGTATACATGTGAGAAGTGACCGATACATAATTGTCATAAGTGACTGATTCTTTTTTTTATAGCAGATTGTGTGGCGTGAAGATGATTCATTCTTTTGTCTGCATAGCCGTGATGCGGACCATCAACGAATGAAAGAAATGGGTTGGCAGTTCAACGGTAGTCATAGGGGAAATCAATAAAGTATGGCTTTTAAAAAAAATAAAAGATAGAGCTAGATACTAAGCAGGCAGCATTCGATTCTCGGCCCTTCGTATCTCGCATCCTGGAGTGCAGTTTATGAAAGTTTTCTAGCAATCGACTTTCCGCTCCCGTTTCATTACGAAGCCCAAAAGTTCCCGAGTATCCATAATATTCCAAGCAAGAGACAAGTGCTACTGTATGGGTGAGTGGAATGTTCCGTCTCTTAGAGTGAAAGCATAACACAAAAGAAAATCCACACTCATCGCACCCGCGTTAGGCAGAAGGAGAGTCATCTTCCTACGTTATATAAAAACGAAAAATAAAATAAAAGGCAAATATGATTGAGAAAAGCAAAGAAAGAAAGCAGACGAATACATCAACACAATGGAAGAATGAAAAGGGACGAAAACAGTAGAGAAAAGAAAGGAAAGAGGACATGTATAAACATTTTTTTTATTTGGGGGCTATATCAGTAGTTTAAAAGAGAACAAGCGAAGACGAAAAGTAACTATTCGGGAACTTGAACGTCATGATAAGAGGTCAAGTGTCTTCTTCTCCGTCTAGGTCAACCACTCAGGTAAAATCTAGCAGTCGTCCTACCTGCGTAGAGAAAGGGTGTTTCTCTCTCTCTCCATCTCAGCTAAAAACTGTTATTTCGACCATTACAGTAAGTAGAATCAAAAGACAATAGTTCTTCCCTGTTTTTGTTTGTTCCCGTTCTTATTTTGAACTATCATTCGATCATCACAGAACACTTATAAGAATGATCATTCAATATTCAACAACGACCGGAGAAGATCAAGCCTCACCCCGCAACGCACACTTATCAGTGTGGAGATCAACATAAATAACAACAATCGTAATCTTCCAAAAGGACTGAACACATTTGAAATCCAAGCATTCTTTTTCTAAAACTGACTCTGCTTTAGGTTGATACTATTTGTTTAAATAGTCTGATCGAAGCCGTTTGCAAATTCCAGGTGTATGGCTGTCTCTACTCTGTATGTGTCCCTGTCTTCGAATTAGTTAAAGCAGTATAATTATATATTGTCAAACTCCAGGCCAACTTGGAATCGACTTTATCCCCCCCCCGCGTAACAACGACAATCCTCACCTACATTAAAGAAACTCTTCACTGTTTGCCTAACACATCTAAGCCAAATCTATCTAAGAAATTAACATTTCCCTAACGTGATTTGAAATCACGATCAAGTTATTGGTAAGCTATTCTCTTATCAACTGAGCTGAAATGACAGGTCTTGTATATCTAGACATGTATTTTTATAAAAATAATACAAAAGATGCAGTAATCATTTCCAGTTGGAATAGAAGTGGGAGTGGAGTTTGACCCTGCAGCAGCCAGGAGTGTTTTTAATTTACTAATTATTACTTATTACTTTGAATGTCTATGAGATTACATGAAAATAAACTATATATATGCCCCCCCCACACACACTTTAAACATCTTTTCTCAAAACTTGTTTACTTTAAACTCTCCTCTAGGTCCGTTTGCTAGATTTGGTTGGGCTGTGCCCATGTTTAGGTGCTTTCTATAACTCGACAGACAGACGGTGTGACACCTCTCACTTTACGTCTATTTAGAAGTGACTGAACTCGTTCAAGTGGAAGAGTGTATTGTTATAAATGGTAGGTAGGAGATATTTTTATCAGGTGAATTGTTACCACGAAGTGGAAGAGTCCACTGTTATGGACGAGGAAACGAGTAGAACAAAGCCACATTTATCATTAACTTCGGAATAACCTTTTACAAAACAACAACAACATCATAACAATACACCGGAGAGTTAATTTGTCAAACCCCAGGACAAGAACCAGAACAATCCTCAACAAAAATAGGGGAGTAAACTAACATATAAAATCAGCATTTCACTACCGAGATTTGAACTCGCGATCAGATGATTTCTAGCCTGGTGTGTTACGTCCTGTACTAAACTGACAAGTCTTTCATACCTACACAATGGATAGTGGAATTACGCAAGGAAGTAGAAGTAGGAGCAGAGTTCGACTCTCGAGCAGCCAGGCTTGTCACATTATAACTTTCCCCAGCATATAAGTATTCCCTAACAATGCAACCTCTTGTAGTTCTCTGTTATATGTTTTCCCTGTGATGTGTTTAAGATGCTAATAGAAACAACAGTACCTCGTATGCCCTGTGCGGTTTATACTCACCGAATCTGAGTCGCTAGCTCACGATCCTATATAATGCTGTCTGGTTCTTATTTGAGGAAATTTGATGTAGTTGAGTATTTCCCACCTCTGTAAGTGGTCAGATTTCAAATCCGGGGAAAGGTCGGATTTTAGAATGCTGATTTTCAAAGCAGGAATAATAATTAGCTCAATAAATATCCTTCAAATCTCTATTCTCTTCAATTGGTACAGTACCGTAATAGTAAAGTTGGTTGGTCTTCGTTGCATGACCCATATGGTTAATGATTTGCCTATGTTAGTGATTGCATGTGGCGCTTTTTTTACTCGAATACGATCACTACAGATACAACTAATGCATGTATACATAGAAAAGTGCGGCCTATCAGTCGTTCGGCGACAGTAAACAATGAGAGCTATATGGCAAAATTTGAACTTCTGTAACCGGCTTCGTTGCCTAATCGGTGAAGTAGTTGCTCTAGACCTGCAAGCATCCCGAAGATGAATGAATAAAGAACTGGGAGTTGTGATGAAAACAATTCGAATACTTTTGCATGTAATACTACTAGTAAACAAACAATATGGTGGTGTATTGGCGTTTAGGAAATTGAAAAGATTATAGCAATTTAACTAAATTCAGAAGACTCCTACTAGTCAGCTGTCATAGACTAATCTCTTTGGTGCTAACACAGAAAGGTAAACTCTCAAGGATCAGGGATGTGGGTTCAAATGTTGCTAGAGGCTTATTCTTTATTTCCGATCCCCTCCGTTAACTATCGATCGTAGAATGACGATCACGGAGTGGCGATAATATAGCTGCGAGAATGCGTAAAGCCAGGGGAAATACTTTGAAGACTAAATAAGGTGTTATCAATTATTATGAATAGAATACTTTGCCGAAATAACGCTGGAAACATTTGTATCGACCCAATAAATACAAATCATTTTTTTAAAAGACATAGGCAAGACCGGGGCTAGTTGGCACATTTTTCACTTAGATGGCTGTAAATGGCTGTGAAATTATTTCATTAAAACGCATTATGACAAAAAGCCACTTTGTAAGAGAGACTTCCTTTGGATGGGTCGTTTAAATCTGAAACAGTTGTCAAGTGTCTTATCTTTTAAACATTCGGAAAAAGTGTACACACCTATCACACCAGTGGGGTTTGTTGGTACAGTCTGATTGGGCAAGGTAGTTCTCTTGCTAGTAGGTCCAGATGTGATCAATATATTGTTATCATTGAAAAATATAAAATGTTAAAGCAGACAGAAGATATATTTGAGTAAAAAGTAAGATTTTAGGAATATAATGACCAACTGGTAGGACAAGTGGAATCATATATGAGTGGACCTCAATAATGCATTGTAATAAGGTGTTATTTTGGTATTTTGGTATTTTGTGTTTCCACTACATTAATTGCATACAATTACAGCCTAGCAGGTAGCCCAGCTTACAATGTATCAACCAGTCCGAAACACATGATCTTCCTTAAATTATTTTCCAAGAAAGAGTTCTGATAGAAGCTGCTTGAAATGTAGTATATATACTGTGTATTGCCACTCTCATAAACATAGACTACGCTATCATCAACCGCACAATCCAGTATGAACTAGTGTAAAAGTTACTTACCCGGGTGAAAAACATTTGTCATGCTGTTCGTGCTTACAACACATATGACTCAAACTTAGTAGAAAAGTGGCCGACATTTTCTCTGCTCAAAATGAGGCTAACAGTGGTGCCATCAAGTATTGGAAACACAAATTAAAGCAAGTGATTCAACCTGCCCCTGTGCCCAACTAGCCCCGGTCTCCGCTAGCACACAACTACTCTCGTGTAATAAGATATACACACAAGTATATGTAACATCAATACTAGGGCAATCAGAAACACAATCTTCTCATTTTATAAGCGTGTTATGATATCATTAAACACATTATTCTCTTACACAAAAGGTTTTCTAATATTTCTAAATAGATTTACTTCACCTCGTATGTGGTTTGTGTGTTTATTTTTATTAGAAAAGGTTAAAAAGAAACTAAAGCTATTATATTGAGTTGATATCATGAATATTATTCAATTAAATAGCGCTCGAAATATTCCGATGAGGCATCGGACATTTTTGTATAATTCCATTTACGTTGTTGTATGTATAATGCAGTACGTATATCTCGTATATCTATTTGTTAAGAGGGAAGTCAAAAAAGTCGACAGAAGATTTAAAATTGTTTTTGATGTCTTAATAATAAAATGGTTTTGGTCATTTTTGAATAGACTTATTTCCTTCGCCATTTCACGACAAAGCCACATTCAATTATAAGATATCAATAACGCTTTACGTGATCAGATTGCTGAACCTTGCAATATGGCTGATACTGTCTTGACAGTTACAGGGTATCGTTTATAAAAGTATTTTTATATAGGTTGTAATATATGGAATGTTTGTTTTTAATAGCAAGATGTAGGATAATATGAACAACAGATAACGGTAAATATTTAATAGGAATATGACCCATGTGACGCAATAATCTACTTTACTGAAGTTTATATGCCATCTCTATAAACCTATTTAGCGTTATTGATTAATCATTTCGTAAAAGCACGAATTATGACTTCCTTATTATTGAACATTTTCTTACGGATATGGAGTTTAAAATACTTTTAAAAAATGATACACTGTTGGAAAGATGATAGGTGAATATGAAGGATGCTGCAAGACTTCATAGCCCAAATCCCTAAGCTTATACACAGTCAGCTGAGAGGTATGGTGTCTTGCGCAGTCATGGAGCATTTCATTCAATTCATGTGGGAAACCTTTCCTATTGCCTTGAAATGATGTGATATCGTCGCTGTTGAAGTCTTAACATCTCCAGAAAGTGCTAGAAACATCGTTCGTGAGTCGTTGGCCAATACTCTAGTTACTTCTTCATCATTGAGAACATGTTTGGGCCTCCTCGAGGTTTATTATTGGTACCCATATTCTCAGGCATAAATCTATTGAACCGACGCTGAATAGTCTGAACTGCAGTAGGGTTCACTCCAAGTGCTTTGTTGAAGTTATCAGCAGCTTGAGCAACATCATGTCCTACTTTAAAGTCATACTTGAAATTAGTCTAAATTCCTGGGTAGACACCATTGCTGTTGAGGTCTCAGAAATCTCCATACATAACGAATGTATATCTCTATCTATATTGAATCCGCATTAAATGCAATTACATTAGTAAATCTTTCAATTTTAGCATTATTTTCTATTCTACGCTTACAAATTTCGAGACGTTGATGTCTGATTTATCGGGATCTTCTTGCTGATCCATGGCCTCCTAGCTGCAAATGGCTTATTTAATCAATTAGAATTGTCTATAGTGTTAGAATATCAGAGATAACGGTCCTAGACACTTACGAACAAGAAATGTCCACCATCCAAACCTCAGACGACTCGGCTTCACATACCATCATTCCCATTTTCGGGGTCTTGGAACACTCAAAAATGTTCCTATATAAATTAATGTTATGTTGCTCTTCGCTTTACCTCATTTCGGCTTACAAAACCTTTTTTTCGTTTCTAAATAGGAACGCTCTACTTTGAGAGCGGAGAGGGACCTGTATATAATTTTCCTATTTTTCATAAAACATTCAGACGGGTATCACAACCATTTTCGCTTCCTTCGTAACCCTTCGATCGGACTGATAGGTTTGTACATAGTTCGAATAATTCATATAATGACAATACATGGTCTCAGAACTTCAGACAGACACAAGAAGGCCGTAGAACGCACCGACGTAAATACTGTGACCCATACGGCAACGATAAAGGTACTAGTTTGAAACATTCGTAGATAATGGTGATTATGCCTATACGAATAAAGCCGGAAAGTACACAAACCGAAACATATTAATCAAAGCGTCAACGATAATACATAGTCTGAATAATTGATGTAATAATGATAGTAATTTGTCCCAGAACTTCAGATAGTACTATGGAGACAGAAAATAGCGCTGACGTAAATATTGTGATCGAAACAGAAGAGAATAAGGAAGGAACAATTCATGCAATAATTCCAATAAGATGTCCCAGAACTTCAGGTAGTTATGGGAATTCTGAAGAGCGTGATGGCGTAAGCATTATGATAGAAACTTCAAAGATTGAAATACCAGTCCGGATCATTGATGTAAGATTAGTTCTTCTTTTCAGAGCATTAGACATACAAGAATAGCTGGTGAATACAACGGTTGGAACGTATTGACCAAAGCCACAAAGATGAGCATTCTAGTCTGAATCATTTATGGAATAATAGTAATATGTTTTCTTAGGACGTCAGACAATACCAGGAAGGCCGTAAGAAGTACCAATCGATATGGTGTGATCAAATCAACAATGATAAGTCTACTAGAGCGAATAATTAATGGAATGATAACTTGAAACAACATATAACATTTTCTTTTAGTTAAATGTATGCCTGGATGTGTGCGTACGTGTGCATACCTTTGTATGCTTATGGAGATTTAATTTGTTTGTTATCAAATATGGGAAAATAATCAGATTCAAAATTGAATTTCTTGAGGAAGAATGAAGGGGTTTTTTTTCGTAATGATTACGATCATAAAAATACAATAGATAATTCTTTTGTACACATCTGCAGGATTACGTCGACAATAATCTCATCTATTGGAAAATGATTTTGCTTTAAAAGACTTGGTTTTTAGACGCAAAAGATTTGCGGATGTGCGAGCTCATAAAGAGGATTGTACTAAGTACTAAGTACAGTGTATATTGACCGGCCAAGAAAATGAGCTTATATA
>VCCN01006957.1:5065318-5078393 GCA_006491835.1 Architeuthis dux | reverse complement strand
GCGCCACCAAAGTCGCAAGACTTTATTTTATAAAAAATAACCTTCACCAAAATCGCAAGACTCAAATTAAAAAAAAGAATTAACCGTTTACTAAGGTCGCAAGGCTCTAATTTTAAAAAAAAGAGAGAAAATAACCGTTTACTATTTTGGGGATTTTAAACTGATTTCTTTATATGATTAAATTAAATGACCCATCAAGGGTTGATATGCTGCTAAACAATTCAATCAATCAATCTTATAGATATACATATAAAGTATGTTTATACATATACCTTTATAACATATACATTTTTATACATATTACATAGTAATCTTTTATTCATATTTATCAATAATTTTATTTTTGACCAGCTGGTTGCTTCTCAAGAAGACTTGGACATCGGCACAATAATTACTGTTACTTCTTACCCAGACACAAATAATGGGAAAATATCAATCACTTTCTTTGATTTGTCCGCACAAAGCGCAAAAAATCGATCAAAATCAATCAGAAAACTAATTATACTTGATTCATTTCCCTAGTTGTTTGTATAATTATCTTCAGGACAGGTTTTTCCAGACGAAAATTAATTTTTTAAAACGTTCATATAATTCTATAGCATATCAATAAACAAGTGAGTGCATAGGAGATAGTTTGGAGATGGGACGATCTAATATGAAAATCTTTTATCATGATCAAAGTCTTGCTTCTAAGAGATTTACAATAATTAGTTGTGTCTTCTTTATATAAAGCTGTTATAATTAGCATTTTCCTATTATTTAACTTCCGTTCGTCAAGATACTGACCAGAAACGAAAAGAAACGTATCCAAGGCTTTCAGCCATCTTTGAAAATACTAGAAAATTGGTTTGATATTTCTTTTCATTATTCCATTCGTACACAAGGTGTTGTTGGGAGCTGGAGATGGCGGTCATGTTATTTTGTTAGTCCAGTTCTATTTTCCTCTATTCTACTTGGGCAATTTATAATCTAGGTCCGGCTTGCTAGGTCTGTCGAAGCTTCACCAGGGCCTTCTTTACTATACACTTCGGAAACACATTCCCTACTGTATGTTGCCAGTTTCTCCTGAGGCTTGTTGGACTACTCCGGTTTGAATTCAAAGTTCTCCGTCACCCAGACTGGCTGCTAACTAAGGCTAAAGAAACCAGTCTATCCTGCTATTTACCAATAGCTGAGGGAGAGGTGATGGATTCATGCCTTTCTTAAAAGCATTAGTGCGAATTCAACGCCAGCTGTCTCAGCCGGAGTTTGAACTCAATTCGCCGATTCTATTTTCCGTGCCCCTTTGAGATGTGTGCAGATTAAGAAAGTAACCTACAAGATGTACGATATCAGTATATTCACATGGTCTGTATAATGCTTTAGAAGCCTTGGAAACTTTCATTAAACATATATATACCGCTCTAAATCTACAATGAGTTGAGCAATAGATAAGATGACATCCTATAGAACTCCTCAATCATCTCCATGGTTGGACACAAAGGAACAAAGCAGAAGATATGACGAGAAATCGGATAAATAAATCAACAAATAATGAACGTTATACTGGCCTGTATATATATACAACTGTACAACACATATGTCATCAGATGTATGTCAGAATTCAGTATACGAGCAGGGTCGGATCAAGCTAGTGATGGGCCTGTACCATAAGTTATAAAGAGGCCCTAAATCAAGAAATATTAAAACACAGACATTGCATAGTTAAGTAATTAAAATGTTAATTTACTATATAGATAATGCGTCAAATATTTCAGTGGTATTAATACTGTTTACCACATTTATTAAATTCGACTAGTTTTTACCTTCATTCTAATGTTAGTTGTTTTTATACAACCTATTAATTATTAAACTAGTCACATTTAATAAAATGTCTGAATTAATAAGTTGTATGAAAACAACTAAAATTAGGATGAGGGTAAAAAGTCGTATGTTACAATACTTCATCCAATAATAATAATAAAGATTGATTTACTTTGTTTTTGTTTGGATCTTCGTGCAACGTCTATGACTTCACTTTCAAATACCTTCATATCTATGTGACGTATATGTATCACATAGATGCACACTCCGATTAATTACTCTGATAAAATAATAACAACATTCAATAGTGATAATTGGCTAAAATCGCTTACCTCAAACACCCAGTCTTTCATAAAAGTTGAGGATAGTATAGAACTGTAGTTATACAGCAAGTGAGGAATTGAAAGATTGCAATATTTTAGCACCAGTCGTCCCTGTCCGGGTTTCCCATATCACAAATTTTTCTTGATTAACCTTGCGATATGCGAAATAGACTGGGAGGCGAGAAGCTTCCCAAATGGCGTCACTTATTTCACCATTCTCGCTCACGGCACCTGGTATTCCCAAGCGGTCACTCATCTTACTACTGACCAGGACCGTACGCCTTTTCTTCTCAGGATACGGATTTAATAAAGTGCTTCATATTCATTCATCTTCGTTAGCCGCTGAAGTCTTCGTGGTAGGACCGCCGGAATACAACCCAAACATCTTTAGTCTTTGGTTATTGAGTTCTCGCTTTATTTAGAATTTTAGTTATGGTGAGAATGGTGAGGTTGAACGAGGATTGAGGATTCATCTTTCTGTCATATCGTCTGACCTCCGTACGGCAAGTCGGACCAAAGTGAAATTTGACCCTCACATTTCTGTTGACGTTAACGCCAACCTGTTACTGCCCAATTCTGCCCTTTCTGGCTGTCTGCTAACTGTAGGCCGTCTGGATGGCAGAATGTCAAATCCCCCCCAATTGATTGATCGACGTGGCCAAATATTCTATTTTATGTGCACTCATCCTTAAAAACACTTAGTCAGACGTATAATTAAATTCAAATGACCTGATCACGCTTTGCTTTCATTGGACTGCTTTTAACATTGGCATTTTACATTGACGTGTTCTACCATGAACTTCTGAGATCAAGCGATGCTGTCGAATATATTACAGTAGGTTAATGTGTGCTTCCTGAATTGACTTAACAATTTCCTCTAATAGATTCTTCAAAATATTCCCCTTTCGTCGGAGGAACAATTTTTGCGTTTCACAGGCTATTTTCTGCCTCTTCCGCAAAACAAAACCAAATATCCATTTAAACAAATCTAACTTCAAATCAACTACTCACTTTTTTGTAAAGGTCTTTTACGATTTGTGTATAGATAAGGAAAGTATCTACTAGGAAATTATAATATATTTAGCAACGTGGTTTGACTGAAGAGGGCCATGTCTGACGTTAACATAGGACAGGTCTGTCATATACAGTTACTGGCGTGTACTAAGTTTATTTGTGATCCCGCGACGTGAACTTAGTAACTTGATTAGCGACGTGTCGTGTCTTCATTCAATCACGTCATGGTACCGAATATGAGAGATGTGTCTTTTGTTGACACGCCAATCATGACTCTTAGGTTACGCTAGGTTGCTGAATATATTGCTGAATTCATTGTTTACTATGGTATTCTTACGCTCCGAAATATATATATATGCCGTCAGACTACTCAGCCGTTACGAATATCATATATCTGTTATTGTTAGATCGTGAAACTAGTGATTTAGTGAAATACCTGAACATTTCAGTAATTTCATGAAATCCCTAGTTTTACAATCAGTGTAGTGATGGTTAACAAGCTTATGATGCTGATCAATACTACTGTATTGAGTTCGATCCTTACTGGATGACCAACTAATGCGGCTTGTGTAAGACTGAGCTAAACCTAGTAAATATCAAGTATAGTCTGCTTCAGTGTGTAAGGTGTATACAGTATAGTTGCACGTCAATACTACATGAATTCAGGCAATGAGTGGCAGGTCAGAAATCGTACTGGACAAAATGTCATCATCATAATTATCATAATCGTGTTCGTCTTGGGTGGTCGAAGATGAGCATGGCTGCAGTTATGAGTAGAGCAGCAGATGTAATGCACCTTAAGCAGTGTTGACAATTTAGCGCGTTTTTTGTTTTGGCAGTGCGCTAAATTAGCGCGTTTTGGTCAAAACATTTTGGCCATTTCTGGCCATTGTCTGGTTATTTTCGACCATTTTTAGCGTCTTTTTGGTGTTTTTGACCAATTTGGCAATTTAACAAAATTTAGCTCGTTTTGGCAGTCAAACTAGCGCGAAAATATTTTTTGAGTTGGCAACACTGACCTTAAGGTCTGATTTGCGATTTAGGGAGAGTTGCGCATTATAAGCCTGAATGTATCATCACTCTCTTCCTAATACCAACGACAAGACAGGGTCAGGGTGGCTGGAGACAAAGCAAGATGCAGTAAAGACCAAGGCGCGTTGCTGGCCATTAAGGAGTTGTCCGCCAGCTAGACTGGTTGCCAGACAGTCAATAAGTCCACTGCTATTAAACCCATAGCTGGAGGTGAGTAAAACGAATTCATACCTTTCCCAAGGCGATGAGTACAAGGTGAATGCAAACTGTCTCTGATGATGTTTGAACCCGGCTCGCCAATTCCATTCTCTGTACCGTTGCCCGTTAGGCCACCCGCTCTTCCACAACATGATGCGCACAAATAAGGAAGATAATAGCGACCCGAATACTTCTTACAGGTAGGGTAAAGCACTATGGAAAGCGTTGCATTTCTTCGCTTTTTGTTATTTTAAAAATATATGTATTACCCGTTTTCCTGTTATGTTGTCAATATCCAAATATAATTTTTTTCCACCTTAAAACTACACTGCTCAGGCTGGAGGTCTACTCCGCACATTGGCCCCGCCATCTATGCTCCAAATGCTGTGGAAAACCATCCCCAAAATCTTCGTTCGTGAGGCCAAGCCATTCATTCATTCATTATAATACTAACGATTAGAAAGTATATTTTACTTCTCGTACTATTACTGTATGTAAACAAAACAATAACATCTAATATGGCGGCACTGAGCGATCGTGGAAACATAATAAATCAGTTTATATGGTTAGATGCAAGAGGAATAGGAGTCTCGTCAAGAGCTTATTCTTCATTTCTTATATGTGCTGATTACTAATGGCCGTAGAATGACGTCTGAGTAGTTGCGATGAAAAGCAACAGAGACTAAGATCAAAGAAATACTAGTCCAAAGTATGCGTGGACTTTATACGTACTCATGTATGTATTTGTATTTATACGTACTTATTAATAATTTAAATTATTACTATTTACTAAGCGTAGTTTAGTCTTCCGGTAAAAGACCACGGTTTAGGAAAAATGAATCAGTAATTAAATAAGTAAGGGAGATTACTCTATAATTAGCATTTAATAGTCACCCCCCCCCGCTCCGACAAATATTACAGACAGAAAATATAGATCATTACGTGGCGTATTATATAAGAAGATTGATTTTTTTTCTTTAGATGGGAACAACAATAAAATTATTTTAGAAGGCATTCAGTGAGTGTATACCTCTGCCAACGTCGTACACTAACGCAATCGGAAACAAATTCCTGGATCCACCCCATAATCTAATCACCTCTCTCTCAGACCATGGTTCAGCCTTCCACGAAATCTCATTGAAATTCATTGAGAACCTTTGGCGATATCATGTGGACAGAAATGAGCAATCACGTTAATGTATGAAACAAATAGAAAAATATCAATCGGAAACAAATTCCTGGATCCACCCCATAATGTAATTACTTCTTCCTCGGCTCATGGCCCATCCATCCACAATATTGGAGATATTGTGTGGATAGACAGACGGAAAGACAATAAACACGGGATAATACATATACCTCTTCAACCTTGTTGGCAGTAGTTCTAACGAAGAACACATCCCTGCAGAATTTAAATTATTTTATTCTTGCAAATCTTTTAATATTTCTTATTTTATTGTATCTATTTAAACGTTAAAGTTTATGCATAGAATTCTCAATCTTAGGCGTTCGATTTTACTTAATCTTTAATTGCAATCTTTGAAGCCTTCAGAAACGATTTCGCAGAGTACGTTGTGATTTCCCATTGTGTATATAAAAAGTATTTTCAGTAATGGAATATGCAAACCCATAATAAGTCTTAAACGTAATGTATATTATGCATTACGAAAAGATATAAACAAGGAAACACATATTTCCTCGTCTTCACGCAAAAATATGCAAACATGGATATTTGTACGCATAATACATACAATCATGTATTCTAAACAGTAATGGCGTATCATTAGCTGAGGCACTGGCGTAACATGGAAACTTTTTTAGCATAAATCTATATTATTATCCGTCTGATCTGCCATGAAGTCTACCGAGCAATATTAATCAATCTGTGGATATGCCTCTGTGTATCCATGGATATGTATCCTCTATTTATATTTTCCAAAATATTTACAAGTTTATCCACTTCGGTATTAACTTCAACTGTATTCTACTTTAAAAAAAAAGATTATTGGATGTATGCTAACAGGATCTAGGAGAGCAACGTGGTGCCATGGTTTGGAACGTTTTGGTAAATCCCGAGCAGGTGGGTGTTTTTGGCCATGCCCGTCTTCTCCTGGGAGAGAGAGAGAGAGAGAGGGGAGAGAGAGAGAGGGGAGAGAGAGAGAGAGAGACTGACTTATAAAAATGGAATGAGGCTCAGATTGATGAAAAGAGAGGGTTAGAAATATAAAGATACGGCGGTCTGGTTAGTCACTGAATAGAAACCGTCGAGAGAGAGAGAGATAAGTACTACACAGAGACTGGTTAGTTAGTCACTCAATAGAAACTGGAGAGAGAGAGAGCGAGAGAGAGAGGGGGTGTACTGGATTGCATAGTTTCAACATCATGGAACAATCCATGCCCTGTTTGTATTGAACAATATATATCGAAAGACGTAAGCAGAATCAGTGTCAGATCACTTAGAATTGGGTTATAGAAAATGTTCAAGCATCATCCTTTGCACGATGCTAAAGCCAACTTAGACGCGTTGTTGAAATTCGCTAAGCTGTTTCTTTTGCGTATGCAATCAGTCAAGTTTACTGCATCGTTTATAAGACGTAGGATAATCTTGAAGCTAGGATAATGGGTTTCATTTGACCTTAGGGAAAAGCATATAAGTCATCGTTTAAACACTTGGATATCGCTTCTTGCTCGATACAGAACAAAGTTATTTTCAGATTAAACCAAGTAAACAGTACAAAACTGGAATCGGTATGTACACAATTTATCAACTATTTGGCGATTAATTATGTTATCAAACGGTTATTCTTATCAAAATCAGTCGCGCCCAGACACTTAAGATACATTAAAAATGATATTAAATTTATCATGATTTTTATGCTATTCATTTTATAATATAGAGTTGTTTATAACAATGAATGTACAGTGTTCCAAATTTTATATGCTTTGGTTTATGTTATCAGCCATTTATCTAAAAGACCCAGTCCCAAAATGATCACAAGACGCGTCTTACTCTGTATATAAACACGTAAAATATACAAGTATGGGTAATTCGTGCTGTGTGTTCTGAAGTGTGATGCAATGTTTGCTAATCCAATTCCTGGCGCAACCACAAGGAAGCTCATATGATTAGTGTTCCCAATTCATAATTCAAACAGCGTCGGTCGTCCTAATCTAGCATTAGGAGAATATACACGCCTTTAATCAGTTATATTTAGATCCATCAGATCAAAGATAACGATATATCTGGTTCGTCACTCAGTAGAAACCGGCATGCAACCAATGCCGTGTTTGGGGTGATCAATTATAACAATTAGAAAAGGGGGTGATCGATGAATAATACTTCTCTCGACTTTTGTTGGACAGTGGTCATTAAATATCTTTTTCTCAAGAAACAAGCGTGAATGTTGCCGGACACAAACTAAGGGAACGGTTTAGGATAAACTTCCATTGAAAATTGAACCACCCCACTAAAAACCTATTTAGGGTGTTGGGATTTTTTAAAAAACAATTCTTTTCTAGACATAATAAGGAGTAAATGTTTCACTTATGAGCTCCATTTGCGCGTCCTGTACGTGTGATACATAAATACATAGCCTGACAGAATAACTTACAAACTGAAGAAACCTATGTTGACAGTTTTGGTGACAGTTTTAGTTGACGCTTTCTAATAGGGAAATAATCCAAAACAATGGAAACATTCCTGGCCGTTCCCTTCGTCAATTCGTTATTATCAATTCTTCTATTGGCAACTCAACACAGACAGAAACGGTGTAGGCGACCATTTCAATCAGACTAGTGGCACACAAATGAAAACAAAACAATATCGGAAACTAAGGCAATAAATAGTGTACACTTGTCTCGCTTTTGTAAATCTAATATCCCCTACTCGCGCAGACTGACTCCCGCTGAGTTATTCTTAATGAATCCGATTCTGTTTATCGAATTGTCCGTTAGTGATATGACCAGACGGAGAAAACGGCTGACAGATGGGAAAGAACAAGACATCATCACTATCATCAACATCATCATCAGTTGCTGGATAAAGGCCTTTCCCATCTCCTTCCATGACGAGCGTGGTTGCGCTAATCTATTCCATGTATTTCTATCTAATCTCTCCACCTTGTGCCTGGTCCTTTCCTACTGCGTTTACTGTCCCACCAGCACCAATCAGTTAAGTTTTTGCTCTATCTGTGCCCTGCCCATCTCCATTTCTGTTGCCTAATTACTTGTATGATATCTTTCACCCTGGTCCTCTCTCGGGTCCATGTTGATCTTTTTTCTATCGCTATGAGTTATTCTTAACTTTGCTCTTTCCATTATCTTCTGTCGAGGTGGGTGAAGAAAAAGCTCAAAGACTAGGTGTTGACGGTAATCACGTGGACTCCTTCTCAGGTTGGAATTCATCAACCATCCATTATGAGGTGATTAATAAACTGGTCTTGTCAGCACGGGAATAACACTGAAGTTCTCTCTGTGTGATTATGAGACCCATATGGTGCCGAAAGAGATCGGGTAGGTTTAAATGTTAGATTTGATCGTCTGCCAAACGTAAGATTCTCGTAGCTCAGTTGGTAAGAGCAGCAAGTACCGTTAACCAGGCAATTCGAGTCTCATCGATAGGTTATCCTTTAATTCCGATCTGTACTGTTTACGCATTAACCATAGACTGACTGCTCGAGAAAGTTGCGTTAAAATGTAATTAAGAATTATGATGAAGGAAAATACTAGTCAAAAGTTAATGATAATGATGAGACTTATCCTCATGTTGCAAAGTCCAGTGGAATGTATTTTGGTCGGATACCAAGTCCGTGTTCCGAACACATGTCAACAGCAGTTAACTCAGAGATCAGAAGGAGAGCGTAGGTTCCGGAACATGTCATTCAAAGAAATGTATCAGGGGCTAATTATTGTAATAATCGGAATATATGTGGCTCGTGACATCACGGGTAGTATTTTAACAGGATATATCGCGGGTAAGATTAACTAAGGCATAACGACAAAGCGTTTATTCATGCATGGTTTCTTAAACAGTGACACAATACATATTAAAAGCAGATATAAGATGAAAGTAGATGCTAAAACTCCTGTAGTACATTCAACATGTGAAGAGACATAATTAATATGATATCAGTAATTACAAAACTTCTTAGGTAAGCTTTAGATTCCAATAGTTTTCTTAGGTAAGCTTTAGATTCCAATAGTCTTCTTAGCTAAGCTTTAGATTCCAATAGTTTTCTCAGCTAAACTTTATATTCCAATAGTTTTCTCAGCTAAGCTTTAGATTCCAATAGTTTTCTTAGCTAGGTTTTAGATTCCAATAGTCTTCTTAGCTTCTTAGCTAAGCTTCTTAGCTTCTTAGCTAAGCTTCTTAGCTTCTTAGCTAAGCTTTAGATTCGAATAGTTTTTTTAGGTAAGATTTAGACACCAATAGTTTTCTTAGGTAATATACCCATAACTTTCTTAGCTAAACTTTAGATACCAATATTTATTTAGATAACGATAGCTTTTTAGCTAAGTTTCAGATAACAATAGTTTTCTTAGCTAAGATTTAGCTTTTTCTTTGCTAAGCTTTAAATAACAATGACTTTCTTAGTTGAGTCCTAGATAGCAATAGCTTTCTCAGTAAATGGAACCTGCCAATTCGACACATAATCAACGATACCAGAATGCTTTCAAAGAATATGTTCCTCTTCGTTGTCGATAGTGTACTGTAATACAATGTTTCGTAATTACCAACGGCTACTCCTTACAGTGGTTTACCTACTGCTACAAATAACCGTCTGTGAGCGACAGACAATATGTATGACGTCTTTCTTATTAGTCCTCTTTATTCTGGAAGCTCATCTCGTCTTCATCTACTAATGCTCCATTTAAATTTATCCAAGGATGCAGCACAACAACATCCAAGTCACTCCGCTCTTTAGAACCAATTTTAGCAGAAACGTAGGCTTTACAATGAAATTGGGGAAGATTCTCTGACGAATGTACTTTCCCCATTTGAGCTATTTTATCGATAGTTTTCAAGAATAGCTAAGCAAACGAGACCTGCCACCCAGCCAGCCAGCCAGCCAGCCAACCAACCGAACTGACCGACAGCTAATAGATCGATGGCTTGGCATTAAAGCAGTACTATTTATCACTGTTAATACATCATTCCCTCATGTTAGTGTTTCCCCATGTACGTTTTTCCTCTTTTAAAAAGGTAATCATGTAGGGGAAAAAATATATAATAGCTTTACAAAAAAGTAAAGCTATTAAAGATTTGTTGCCTCTCTCTTGATCTTTCTCCTTAGTCTCCCACCACCTCATCCTCTCTTTCTATCTCTCTCCACCCCCTCTCTCGGAGATCTTGAGAAAATGGAGTTATTTTAAGAAAACTGTGACCGGACTCGATTGTAAGCAATATCACCGGTTTGGTTTTTGGATCAAGAAATGAGATGAAGGAAGGAGGTGATGGTTAACAATGTGGAAAGAAAAGCAAAGAGAAAAAGCATTCAACATGAGTGATGAGGATTCTTGTGGCGATAAAACCGGTAAGTTTTGATTGATACATCGAACTGTCGGGTAGTCAGCGCCACACACTTAGGTTAATGGCTTTCAAGTGGATGATGCGATTTGAGAAGTATCCTTGTAAAGACCAGCATCCACTCAGTTTTCGTGTTTTTCTCATCAATAATCACGATTTCCATCTACATGATCGTTGGCTACATTTTGTCGGTTCTAATGGAGCTTACTTTGACTAATAAAAGGTGAATGTGAGCCGAGTTAAGACGTTTTTAAAGTTTGTGGTTCAAAACGACCATTTATTTTATTCCAACCTGGTATTTATATGTATAATACTAGATTTAGTACACGACCTTTTTTCGGAGATTAATAAGTAAACGTTCTCAAAAGCGTCTATTCGGAATTAAAAAAACAATCACAGTATGGCATGGGCGCCTAACATAGCAAACTCGTCTCACAGAGCAATAACGTTAATGTTTGTGGTTCAAAACGACAATTTATCTTATTCCAACCTGATATTTATATGTATAATACTAGATTTCGTACACGATCTTTTTCGGAGATTAATAAGTAAACGTTCTCAAAAGCGTTTCTTCGGAATTTAAAAAAAGCTCACACTATGACATGGGCGCCTAAAATAGCATGGGGGTCTAGCAAACTCGTCTCACAAAACAATAAAGTTAATGTAGTAAATTCGATTGGGTGTTCCACTTCTGTTGCATTGTGCCAGACTTCGTTATGCTTATTAAATAACTATAGAGCGCTTACCGTATTACAATGATCAACAAGATCAGTCCAACGGAATCCATTCTCCCAGATGCTTAAATGCAGACTGTCTTGTGTCTGAAATATTTTCTCATTTCCCAACGGCCATCGTTCGAGCTCATATGAAAGGTTAGAATTTCGAATTCTGATTTTCAAAGAAAACCAATTTCTAAACATTAGAAATTAAAGCAACACAATGTTCCGGCCACATATTTTTTTCATTCCGGATAAGTGCTATGCTAAGCTAAAATAATTATGTCTGGCACTTGAAATCTGTAGAAAATGTTTGTTCTTAGAATAGGTATTTGAAAAGGTCATCTCTTAAGAAGTAAAGTTATCAAAATCGAGCAGCTCTGTAAGTATGTATTTAGTAAGCTTTACTTAGTCTGGCCCAGATGCCTCAGGTCGCTTACAGCAGTGGTTCTCAAATGGGGGCGTCGCACCATCCCGAGAGGGGCCTGAAAGGATATCTAGGTGGGCACAGAAAAGCTGAATGAATGGGGATTTGTAGGAAAGCAGCTGCCAAATATCATATAGTATGAAGCTATTTTTCTGTAGTAGACGTCTGCGATAAAGACGCTGACAGCTTTCTATTTTTTTATTAATTCCACGATATGTCTTCCTGTACACTCTTTCCAAGAAAAACTTTCGCTGTGGCATTCAAAATTACTAAGAGGTGATGTTGAGGTTTTCCCCATCTTAAAAGCATTTATTGACAATGATGAGACTGGGGAGGGTGTTACCAAGGCGGGGAGGGTGTTACCAAGGCTGGGAGGGATGTGATACAAAAGCATTAGCAGCAACTGAGCTTTAACTTCTCTAAGTACTTTGGTGACGAGACTGAGGAGGACACTAAGTACGAGTGAATTGTGTCACCATCCACGGCCAGTACTCAATATGTTTCCCGATTCTTTGCAAGAGGACTTCATTGATTTAAATAACGACTTGTCTCTTAAGCCAGTGTTTGCATCTTCAAAGTATTTGGGCGTTTGATTAAAGATAGTCAGTGATTCAAAGTGTCAAGCCCTTGTATTGAAGCAGCGAATATTCTATTTCCATTTCTAACAACATATTTGTGCGAAACTGGATTTTCAGTTTTAACGTTAATAGACAAACTAAGCAGCACAATAGACTTAATGCACATGACATGACATGGGACTGGCATTGGCACAGTCGGTTGCGCCATGAATACAAGTCCTCGTAAAAAATAAGCAATCTCACAAACAAGAAAGCGACTAACACTATCTGATTTTATCAAAATAAATGTCTAGTTGGAATATTATTTCTGAATGTCTGAGTTAGAGGTCTGGGGCCTAGGTTTTGTCCAAAGTCGAGAATGGCGGGGGGGAGGGGGCACCGACAAAAAAGTCTGAGAACCAGGGGATTACAGTACCTGATGTTTCTAAGTAGTCACAAATCGAAGTAATAAGCAGCTT
>VCCN01006957.1:4484153-4496432 GCA_006491835.1 Architeuthis dux | reverse complement strand
TTAATGGTTCCTGGAATAATGTAAGCCTATTCAAAAGAAAGCGGTGAAATAACAAACAAGAAACAAAAACAGCAAGTTGATTGCAGACGTGATTAAAATCCAAGACTAAGATGCATTGATTTTATATGCTAAGTTAATTGGCCCAAATGAAGAGAAGTATTGTCTTTAGTTTGTTATTTTCTGTCTATCTGTAGAAGATTTATGCTATGAATTCAAATAACTATTGTAATATGATTTCTGTAAATATCGCTGGAATGGTATGATGAACACACGCACACAAACACACGCACACAAACACACGCACACAAACACACACTCATATATACACGCGAATAGGTTATGAATATAAAATAATAAGTTAAGATATTGGGTGATAAATTAATGTGCTTATAATTACACACACGTTAGTGCAAATATTTGCGTTATTGGAGAGCGTTTTAACTGTCCCTGCATAAATAAATGAACATTTGTTGAATTAAAATGAGACAGACATGTAAATAGGTAGTTTCAGTAATAATGCTAAGAAAAATAAATATACCCCAGAGATGAAAGAGGAAAATGCGTTTGACCCTATATAATTCGACTTGAAAAAATCCAGAGCTGAAAAATAATCTTAAAATGAGGGTAAAAGAAAAAGATGCTAAACTTGTGAAGAGTATATAACGTTAAACAATGTAAACTGGGGAAAATGGGAAAGAAATCTCTGTAGAGAATTAAAATAAAAGCAGATAGAAACTATTGAAGAAGAACAGTGGTGGGCATAGTAATATTAAATATAATTGTTATTAGATGAAGTATATAAAGTGTCGCGTCTCTTAAGAGCCCCGATAAGTCATTTTAGTTTTAATAAAATGGATGGCCTTGTGAAAATATTCTCACGGTCGGAAGAAGGATATATTTTCATCAGACTTTTCATCAACGTCAGTAATTTCGAATCAGAATTTTAAGACAGTGGCTCCATGCCGCGTGGAAACCACATTACGGAAATTGGCCGCAAAATATGTCCGTCGCCCACACGCGCCTGTACCAACATTAGTGACTGACTGTCCTTTTTCTACTTAAGAACTTACTCTTTCTCTCTCTGTGACGGCGTCTTATTCAAACAATAGTGAATAAACCTGTTCTATTGAAATAAGTCTAGTTCTTTTTCATCAGAAAGCTTTGCAGGTACACGCATCACGTTACAGCTTAGTGATCCTTGCAAGTTTCAAGTATGGTCGAAACCAGGACTTTATTCTTACAAGTTTATATGACCACTCCCATTGGCAGGATGCAAGTCCATCGATGGGATACCTCCACCCTAATCACACAGCTTTGAGTGTACTCAATTAGCTGCTGAGTGCATAGGGAAATGTGTCCTAATGAAGAGTTTCCCACGCTCTTCGCTCATACTCGGAATCGCACACAGGAACTTCTATGTGTGAGGCAGCCGTGCTAACTATTGCACCATCCGAACGGGCATTAAATGAAGTAATGTCAACCAATAAGAACTTTTGACTAGTATTTCGTTCATTTTAATTCTTGACATACAAATAAGCTAGAATTAAGATGGAAGGAATACGAGTCAAAAATTAAAAAATGATGGACAACGCTTCATCTAATAAAAAGTAAATCAAGATTATAGTACTACTACTAAAGCAACTAGCATACGTAAAAGCAATACTATATAATATGGTGATGGGTGTTCGGGGGAATAGAGAGTAAGTTAAAGGATTACATTTGATCTCCTGCCAACCATAATGAGCTGGTAACTTAATCGGTACAGCAGCTGTCGTACATAGGCATGCTTCCCAGGGCTAAATAAATGCCAGCGTTTGATATCTCGCCTTGAACCTTTCCTTTATGTCTGATCCACGCTGTAGCAACACTGGAAGTTGAAAAATATACTACTATTTTACTGACCATTATAACACTAAACATAATTCTGAAAAGCAGCAAAGGATACCAATTCTCAAAAGAAAAAGGCATTGTACATGGATGACATAGAACTATTTGCACAGAAGAGGAAATAACTCGAAATGCTGTTCAACAAATGGAATTCGGAATGGAAACATCAGCACTAATGGTAATGCGCAAGGGAAGGCTTATAGCCAGAAAAGGAATCGAATTACCGGACAACAAAGAAATTAAAGCATCAACCCCCACAAGACCTGGGGGTTCTCGAATGTGACTCGATAAAACAGGAATAAGAAACATATTAGTAACTAAGCTAAATGACAGAAATGTGATCAAAATAATGAACACATCGGCAGTATCGGTGGTAAAATACACAGGACCATTTCTTGGATTGACATAGGATGAACCCCAATCAATGGACCGGCGAGCTAGGCAACTTATGACGATGCACAAGGCTCTACACCCCAGAAATAACATAGATACACTGTATGTGGAGAGGAAAGAAGGAGACAGGGGACTCAAGGCCATTTCTTCGAAGGACAAAGGATGAATTATGGACCGGCGAACTAGGAAACGTATGTCAATGTACAAGGCCCTGCACCCCAGAGATGACAGAGATATACCGTATGTGAAGAGGAAAGAAGGAGGCAGTGGACTTATCAGTATAGAAGATTGTGTCCAAATGGCAAAAACTTGATTAAAAAAGTATGTGCAAGCATGCAGTGAGGATATTATGAAAAGCGCTCGAAGCAGTGCGACAAGCAACACAAATGTAGCAGAAGACAACAAGGAAGGAGAAATGGGAACAGAAAAGGCTACACGGGGAATTCAAAAGACAGATAAAGAAAATACCGCAGACGACCGATCATAGACAAAGCACCGCAAGGGACACAAGAAGAGAGAAACGTAATCCCTCATCAAGGCAGCCCAAAACAAATGTCAAGTAGAAAATCGACTGACTCATAAAACAAAAAACAAATGCCACTTATGTGAAGAAAGGGGTGAGCCTGTGAACCACATAACCAGTGAATGTAGTAAACTAGCCCAGGAGGCGTACAAGAACGGGCACGAAAGGGTAGCAATTGTTATACACTGGGAACTATGCAAGCGACTAGGATTAGACCATGTAGACAAATGGTAGAAGCCACAAATTACGCTGGAACTTTGACATCCAAACCGAGCACCCCAGCCTTGCAAGAAGACCCGATCTGGTAATCGGGAAAGAGAACCTGTCAAATAATAGACGTGGATGTGCCTGCGGATCACAGAGTGAATATGGAAGAGTGCGAAAAGCTGGGAAAATACCAGGACTTAGCCCGGGAACTAAGAAAGGTGTGGAACATGAAGCTCAGCGTAGTGGCAATAATATCAGGCTCACTGGGAAATTTGCAAAAGTCAATATTTGAGGAACTGGAGATTAGAGGAAGAATTGAGACACTGCAGACAACAGCACTACTGGGGTATGCACACATACTGAGGGGACTACTGGAAATATGAGACGTATGACCTCCTGTCGTCAGCAACGACTTAACAGCTAGAACGGAGAAGGCATGTGTAAATAAAGCAAGCGAAGGTTGGTACGGTACAAACCACAGCGCTGCTGTGATATGTGATGACGCTGATGGGAGGGCTGGAGACCTGAGGATACTTAAGTAACCCAGCCTTCAGCGATGACCACCAGGCATCTGGTGAGAAGGTGGTCATCGGAGCTCTAGGACTTGTGAAGAAGGGGACAGAAGAATTCACCAACCGTATCCCAGTCAACATCCATGTAGTCCAAAAGATCGCCCTACTTGGAACAGCCCACATACTACGGAAAGTGCTGTCGATAAGATGAAGACTCCCCTATAGCGACCCAGGACCATACTTTGGGCCCGGCTCTACAGGATGCAAAACATAAACATTAAAGAAAGAAAAAATAGATAATAATAACAATATCATCATCATCATCATCATCATCATCATCATCTTCATCATCATCTCGCTTTTTCATCTGGATCAAACAGTGAAATCGAAGAATTTTGAAAAACAGGATAAGTATCTATATGTTAGCATTGGTGGATTATGAAGGTGGCAACTGTGTGCATCATTATTTGAGAGCGAGTCTTAGATCAGTTTCGTTAAACTTCGTAAAGATTAGTAGAACTAGAAATTTGATGAACAAATGAAATCATCACAGACGACAGCATTAATAAAAGAAGCAAGAATTCAGAATAGAGTGCAAGGGTATTGAGGTCACTTGCTGTCGCCTAAAGACAACACTGGTGTAAAAACAAAGCCAATTCAAAGACTGGTCTGGTGAGTCACTCAATAGAAACCGTCTCGTGACCAATGTCCTTTGGCGGCATGGTTGATCAAAGAATAAATTAATTCTCTCACCTTTTGTTGATCACTAAAACTGTTAGATTTTTAAGAATAACAAGCGCCAACGCTACCGTGCACAAACTAAGGCACTTATTTATAATGAACCGTCATTGTAAAATGAACCCCCACTACAAACCGGGGGGGCACTTAAATCTTTTTTTTTTCTAGACATAATTTCCGGAGTAAATGTTTACATGTCAGCCATCTAGCTCCACGGCCTGTACACGCGACACATACATAGCCAGCCAGCCAGAATCACTTGAAAACTGAAGAAAGCTATGTTGCTAATTTTAGTGAAAGCTTTGATTGACGGTTGCTACTAATCAAAATGAGTTCATATGTATATTCGACTGGGTAGGGACTGGGAACTGTGCTAATAATTTGGTTTTGACCATACAAATAAATGATATGAATACAAGCAGGGAGTCTTCCTTGAGCTCAAACTAAATAAGATTGAATTGTGAAAAATACCAACAGAAGTTTTATATTGATTATAACATCTCTCAAAGTCGGACAACACTGAGTGATGATGATGGCAAATGAAAAAAAAAGAAACAAAATGAAATTTAAATGAACTTCAAAATATTAACAAAAAGTAAATCTTGATAAATCTGTCTGGAACCGGAAAAGTCGTGACGTCTTAGAAAAGTTCCCAGACTGTGTAGAGGAAAAATACAGTAAAATTGTTAAAAGTAAATAATAAAAAAAAAACGTTGCGCATGACATTGGTTTGACAGAATAATATTTGTTATTTTCTGGCAGAGACAAGTTTGTACCATTCATTATGCAGTCTCAAGAAGTTCAAGAAACTATGCGAGTATCAAACGTCCTTTCTTCTATTCATCCAGTCTCTGCATGCGCGCCTGCCCATATAGACACACACAGACACACTGTGGTGGCCATTTGCGTAAACCTTGAGATGATTTAATAAACACATACGTACATGCATTCATTGACTCTAATAAGTGTGTATATAACTATGGTATAGTTAGACAGGAGTTCGTCTTTTTTTTAAATCGAGATCCATTAACTTTACCGATAATCCAATCACTCCCAAGCATAGCTTCAGGTGTTTTTGCTCTATCAGAATAAATATGTCTGGTAATAAGGAAAAGGAATCTGATGATTAAAATCGAATGTTGAACTTTCTTTTACCCATTTTCAGTACTTAATTTGTAAGGTGCTCACTAAAAAAGTTATTATTATATATTAACTGATCCATTTTAGGATGTTATACTTGGTATACTAGTGTATGCGATAGAATTTTAGAAAAATAAAAGACTGGTATACACCAACACCCTCATTAACATCGTTTCATTCAACGTCGTTTCGTTATGCCGTCGTTGAGAAAAGAATATATAAATATACTGTTACGTTATGGGGTTTGATGATACCCCGTATACGCAAACGACTTGTGTGTTGTACTGGTGTGTATATTTTGAACAGGTCGGATATAGTTTGATGTGAATTCTTCGTTCGTGTGTCGTGGCTTTTGATGAATGGAACCGATATGAAAGTTAGTTGGTTCATTGAGAAAAACGAAGTCCGATTGAAAATATTATGTTAATTTTATTCGACTTTACTCGTAGCGACACTCTGGGAATCTGCACTGTAAGAAACGTGTTACTTCAGAATCTACTGTCAACACTACTTGTAGGTTAAAGTTCTCAACATGGATATTGTGAAACGATGTCAAACCGACAAAGTATAGCTGCTACTATGTTTCTCTTTTAAACTATTGCATGTATATCATATTCTAAATTCCACGTCAAAAAGCTGTGCAGCTCTAGAAACACTGACTTTCTGACCGTGCCCCCTATTCCTAGCCATTGACAGCTAGTCCTGGTCTCTCTCCCTCCTCCGTGGGTTTTCACCTCTATTTATCGGTATGCCCATTTTTAACATGTGATCTTTTCGTGACGTTAAAACATTACATTATTGTTTTGCTTTCGTCTGTAAATTCTTTAGCCGGATCAGCCGACATTTTTGGTGTTATTCTAAATTCTTGTACAAGCATTCCATAATCAAGATTCAGTCTGTAATGTTTTTGTTTGTTATTTTAACAAAACAAAACCCACATTTTAATAACATTCTTTACTTTTCAATTACAGCCAAATAAAACAATTAATGTTGTTTACCGAAATAATTGTCAATATAACCTCATTCTAATTCCTGGCCTAACAAGCACATTTAATATACACTGCATGATTTTGAATATGCGCATTTAAACTTATTCTATCTATCTATAGGGGTCATATTGCTACAATACGATACTATAACATATTGTTGGTGGAATTAAGTGATTTTTCTGACTTGACATACGTTAGATACAAACTTCCTACACTACAATAAGTTAAATTTCACAACTACTTATTTTTTCTATAGTTTTGAGAAGGGTCATTAACATTCAAATAGTTCATCGGACGATTGAACTTCTTTCCAGCAACGTTCTCTGTCAATAGTCTGGGAAGAACATTCAAAGAGGTAGCTTATATCAACATGTCGGCTGAATGCATTAGTCAGACAAGTGCGGAGTTCAACCCGATGTGGCTTCCACTACTCAACAGGCCCAAATCCGACAAGACAAGGACAAAGAAACACCCGAATCCTACGCTATAAGGGTTACCTCCTAGGAAATTAAAAACTTCTGTCTACCCCATCACATTCGGATATTACTCCTGAAGAAGTGATGGATCGTCCGAAACGTCGTGTTAACAACACAAACAAAAAGGAGGAATTCAATCGTCCGAAGAACTATTTGAATATTTATTTTTTTGTCTGTGTTAAAAATCGGTTTCACTTAACGTTGTTTCAGTTAAAGTCGTGGTTTTCACAAACCTAACAACGACATTTTTTTTTCAATAGTTCTTATTTTAGGGGCCACACTTTTAAGTCATACGTATATCAGAAACACGAATAAACACACGAATCCTAGCCTATAAGGGTTACTTCCTAGGAAATTTAAAAAATTATGTTTACCCCATCATATTCGGATATTACACCTGAGGAAGGCCGAAGAATGGATCGGCCGAAACGTCGTGTTAGCAACACAGACAAAAAGGAGGAGTTCAATCGTCCGAAGAAGTATTTGAATACTGTTTGTCTGTGTTAAAAATCGGTTTCACTTAACGCTGTTTCAGTTAAAGCCGTGGTGTCCACAAACCGAACAACGACGTTAGTTTATACAGTTTGTTCTCAGTAGTTCTTGTTTTGGTGTCCACACTTTTAAGTTATACGTATATTAAAAGTTACGTCTTGCTAGCTCTTATTTAGGCAAAAAAAGTTACTTTGATATCGATTTAGTCAGAACGTGTCCACACACTCTGATACACAGTGAGACATGAATTGCCCAGGGTTGTATTGATTGATTCTGGGAAAATGCCTATTTTTTTAAACTGATACAATTTGCACGTATCGCTCCTAGCACCCATCATTGACCATATCGGTAAACACTTACTCGAACTTCCTCCTCTTGTATTTCGATCTCAATATCTGACTCTTACTACATCCGAATGCATTATGCTGTTCAGAAAGTCTTTTCGCAATATTGGTGCGGAAATACAGACCGGTTCAAATGTTATAAAACACGTATTTCAACATCTAAACCATGGGTACCCGAAGTGGTCGATATCGACGCCTGGGGGGTCGATGTGACTATCCAAATGCTGATAAATACCTGGAGATCAAAAGAGGTCCATAATAAATACCGGGTTGGGGGCCTATTGAACTGTCTGGGTCAAAAGCTTACATTCGTATACGAAATAAAAGTTCATGAAATACAAATTGCTGAAACAGATTTCTGATTCATATATCGTGGCATTGGATCAAAAAGGCCTTACGTCCATTTTTATGGTTTTGAGATATGAACAATGAAATATTTTGAACAGTTATATTTTGATGGCAGAAAATATCAGAAAGGTGACTGTAACAATGTTTTTTCTACAGATCTGCTTATATTTATACCACGTGCTGTTGTGGACGTCGGCTTTCTTGGATCAATGCACATGAAGTTAAGGCCTTTTTGACACAGGTTTCTGTATTTTTAGTTACCTTAAATGAAAGTCAATATCTCCAGATATAATAGCCTTTTCATGAGTGTATTTGGACATAAGGCTGTTTTGAAGTAAGAAACTGATGTAACATTTGTAAATATGTAATTTTTCCAAAAAGTGGACATAAGGCTTTTTTGATCCAATGCGACGATATAATACATTTGTATTACCTATTGTGTATATCCTGTTTATTGAGACATACTTGGTGATATAACAGCCCTGCGACTAGACAACAGTGGAGCGCGGCTTAAGTGTCCAAAACCACACTGGAAAGTATGCTGTTATATCCAGTTTCTCCTCACTAATGCATATGGAAACTGCACATCTACTTAATTATTATTTATTTATTGTAGATGCATGCGATCCTGTGAAGGGCTCGATTGTTTGAAAAGTTTGTGGACCCCTGATCTAAACCAAAACTCTATCTACTTTAGGTCCCGATGACCCTTATGTGCACGGTTGCCAAATTTGTCCGTTTCGGACATTGTGTCCTTTTTTAGCCCTTATGTCCAATTAAATCTTCTATTTAAATGTAAAAAATGAAAGATTCTAGCCACTTTTAGTTATTTATTTTCATTATCGTGATAATAATCTAGCTATTTCTAGCTACTATCAGCTATTTTTAGCCACCCCATTTATTCTGTCCAAATTCGAGCAGGGATGTCCAATTTTGGGAACGCTATTGTCCGTTTTCGAGAAACCTGATCTGGCAGCCCTGCTTCTGTGAGACATGCCAGGTTTCGTCTATTAGGTGATTTTAGAAAAAAGTAAGACATCGACCTTGCACGAGTTAAGAAGAAAGATTTACACACAAAATCTCTAGTTTTGACCAACAGGGAATGGGTCATCTTTCAGACCACATTCAGGAAACTAAACTCTGGAAATATAAAATCGTTAGGCAGCGATAATGTACCTCATCCATCCAACTCAAAGAGCGTAGCACCTTGAGATTTCCATTTAATAAGATCGCTAGAACACAGTTTTAATCGCGAAATCTTAAAGGTATGGAAGCCATCAATTTAGCACTATAAAACTATTTTCGTTCAAAATTCCAGATTGTTTCTACGAGCAATTCAAGGATTAGGTTCTTGACAATAATGAGGTATATACTCTTTTACAAAAAGAAACAACGTTTTCTTGTAATTAAACGGGTCTTCGACAATACTTCCAAAACAAATTATATTAACAATCTGTCTCTTTGTAATTCTATATGGTTTGTAAGCGATATTTAAAACCTTGTGCGTGTTTTGATGTATGCATAGAAAATGTTAATATGTTAGTCTCGTTATTGTTACTACTGTGATTGCGATCCCCACTTGGTTCCCCACACTATTGTTTTTTATGCCAGATTAAGCTAAGCTGAGAACATATCTTTGGGTGTGCGTGTATATGTATACATTTGTTTGTGTGTGCGTTTGGTTATGTGAAAATGTATGTGTGCATGTGTGTTTGTGCAAAGGTTAATCTGAATGTGTTTACGTGTCAACGTATATGTATGTATTTCTCCGTTTTTATTTTTGTTAGATTTATTAGAAATCAGTATGATTTAAATTCTCATGACTAATTTCTACCTTCATCTTAAATTGTATTAGTTGTGCGATAAGAAACAACTAATACGATTTAAGATGAAGGTAAAAAGAAGTCATAAAATAAATAATAATGATTTATAATACTTCATCTAACAAAAATACAAACGGAGAAATATATTAAATACTGTAACTACCAGAAATGTAAACAAACGGTCGGAAAGAAGAGTGGGATTAACGGTATTATTTCGGGCTTCTGCTCTCAGTTATGTTTGGTGGCGTAATTGGTAAAGCAGACGGGACTAAACGGTGCTTCCCCTGCCTAGGTGAAGTGGGTTCGAGTCCCACCCAAGACTTATTCTGTATTTGCCGATCAACGCTAGTTGCTCACTGCTGATCTGATATGAATGTATAAAATGATTTAAGATGAAGATAAAACGTAGCCATACACTTTTAAATAATAATGGTGTAGGTTTGTAGAGATATTTACTCAACTTGGCCTACACAGGGGCTAACTTTGGTGGAGTAGTTGGTAAAGCAGACCTGGCTAAACGGTGCTTCCCCTGCCAAGGGGATGTGGGTTCGTGTCCCACCCGACACTTATTCTTTATTTGTCGATCAACGCTATTTGCTCACTGCTGATCTGAGATGAATGATTTAAGATGAAGATAAAACGTAGCCATACACATTTAAATAATAATGGTATATGCATGTAGGTTTGTAGAGATATTTACTCAACTTAGCCTACACAGGAACCAAACAATGAAGCAACCACTAAGCATCGAACTGATAACCAATCACCTGCGAAACTAGTTTGGTAGCCATGTAAATACGACCAATATCCATTTAGGTATAAACTAATCTCAGTGTATCCCTATTGATGCAGGATAGCGTAACGGTTAACACGAGAGAAAATAGATTATAAGGATAAATGTAAATAGACCGAGATTTATTGATATGGATATACAGAGATAGAGAGCTAGATTGATAAATATTGACGTAGATCACGAACACAAATACATGAAAGCACATACTCGTAGATATCTAAATCATACACGTACCCAGTAAAAGCAAATTACCTGTTTTACAAATGTGGCTTCTGTTTCGAGGGCACATAAATACCTCGCTATTCAATAAGCTCTTCCGAGACTGGAACTATAGCCGATGGTGCTAGAGGGAAGCCGACATTGATTGCCTTATTGACAGGTACTACACACACACACCTGACCGTAATATACCTATATACATCACAAATTTGATTCTGTCCATTGACCAGTATGAATATGTTTCCATTATGTATATAAATCAATATATAGTCATGGTGTATGAAGCAGCAGCAGCAGCAGCAGCAGCAGCAGCAGCAGCAGCAGCATCATCATCATCATCAACCGTTATGTCCACTGCTGGACGAATGCCTTTCCCATCTCCTTCCATGACTTCCTATCTTGAGCTAACCTCTGCCAGGTCTTGCCGGCAAACTTTTCTATCCCTCCATCTTGTGTCTGATCTTTTCCTACCTCGTTTACTGTCCTATGGGCACCAGTCGGTTAATCTCTCTCCCCATCTATTATCATGTCTTTTTGCTAGGTGGCCAGCCCATTTCCATTTTTGCTTCTTAATTGGTGAATGTTCTTCACTCTAGTCTTATAGAGCCTTTAAATGATAACGTGTGTTTCTTCCATCCCTGATTGTACTTGGTAGGAAGGTGTCTGGTTGTACAGTGAGTATACGATCTGATGAATAAGAGCGGATTTCTTGTAATAATGTTTGCCAACCGACAACAGGAAAACGTGACAAAAGACGTGAAACTCGACTTAACATCGCATTTTGTAAGTCCCATTTTAGCCGGCTGAAAAGTCATCGATTGTAATGAACTCTTTTTCCATAGAGTTTGTTGGTATCATCTCTGGTATGTCGAGCCTTGTGGGAAGCAACTTTATATTATTACTTTCAATACATAACATTATTTATGTATATATTTTTGAATTGCCAAAACGCTCTGTTGAATTTCCAAAGAGTCTCTTAATTTAATCATTGCATACTGTTGTATAACCATCTTGGACTTCGAGAAAAACGGAGACTTTAGACTTGGTTTATAAAAATATGATGATATCTTTTTTATTGCATCAGATACATCGTGCCGTGGTGGAGAATGAAGAGTTAGAGAGATAATGATAGCCGACAGACTTTTCTACCCAAGCCTAGGCGCTCTGTATCTCTGCTTTCTGAGGGTGCTGTGATGCTTTTTATGGGGTTAGAACGCCCACGCTGGTTTTCCAGTCCACCTGCAGCTCAGGGTTCAGTCGATATCCTGTTTATGACTTGTTCCGGTCCTCGACACCTCTCAGTTTTGGTCGATATCCTGTTTATGACTGTCAACACCTAAATATCTAACAATGCGAGTAACTGACGGGTTAAAGCAGTGATATTCAAAAGTATTG
>VCCN01006957.1:4311336-4331927 GCA_006491835.1 Architeuthis dux | reverse complement strand
CGTAAACGTTTCATTACATTGGAAAACGACATAGCTGACACAGAACTAAGGAATGTCAACTGCTAAATACTGTTGTCTCTGATTACAGTATTGCCATGTTACTAATAGTGTAGCAAAACATTTACAGTGCCTAAATTCTACACTCGTATCGTTAGGGTTGCGTCCTTTATTAAACACAATGTATTTATTTCCCTATTTTCTGTTTTTCTTTATTTTAGTTTATCAAATTTAATATATATACAATAGAAAAGTTGCAGTAATCATCTGCAATTAGAATTCAGAATGCTAAACAGAACCCCGGACGCAGTAGGACCGCGCCATTTCTCCAGACACCTTTGATATCTGCCAGATTCTTTAGCTGAAACATGTTAGATAATACATACTCTTTTGAAAATTGTCTTTTCATATCATGTTTCATTACATTGGAAAATGACATACTTAGGGTTGCATCCTTTATTAAACACCCTGGATTTTTTTTTCTTTACAGTTTTTAAAAATGTTGTCAAACTCCAAGTCAAAGTCAGGAGTTGACTTTATTTTCTACCGTAACAAGAATAAAAACAATAACAACAATCCTCGCTAAAAGTTGGGATGTAAACCGATATGTAAAATCCCCGTTGCCCTACTGTGATTGGAACTCACGAGCATAGTGATTTGTAGGCTGATGTCTTACTGACTGAACTGAATTGACAAGTATTAATAAGCATTTAGCATATTTAATATATATGCAATAGAAAGGTTGCAGTAATCATCTTCAATGGGAATAGAAGTGGGAGTAGAGTGGAGTGGAGTTTGACCCTGCAGCAGCCAGTCTTTCAGACTTCAACATTTTGTTATTGTATCCCTTTTTCTTTTCTTTTCTACTTAATTCAGTTTTTGTTACCTTGTTCTGTTTTTTTTTTACTATAGCTTTATCTAGCTCTGCTTTTCTCATCTTCTTTTTAGAGTTTTCATTTTTTTAATCACCGCTACCCACAACATTGGTGTATTGCTGGGTTTAGCTTATTCATGTGTGCTGACATTTATATGCATCTATGTATCTATCTATGTGTTCGGACTTCGCCCAGACCTAGCCGTTCATAATAGAAACTTGAAATGTTGCACACACACACACACACACACACACACACACACACACACACACCCCTCTCAATGAGTAACGAAAATGTCTGGGTTTCTTTTACACCCACCCCAATAGGTTTTAGAGGGGGTTTAATATGTAATGTAAGTTGGTGACTAATTTGTGCCCGCTTGTTTTGTTTTTTTGAAAATCCAGAGATATTTTAGTGACCACATCCCAACAAGAAGCGAGTGAAATAACTTTTTAATTGATCACCCCCAACACAACATATATTCATAATTTCCCTTGGAATGCTAGTCTTGTTTTCTTTATATCTTAACGATTGTTATTCCTGGTCTCTTTATTTATTTTATTTTTTGATTTCCTATTTTCTTATGGCTTCGTTTCTGGATTATTCATTTTCTAACTTACTTCCATCCTGTCTTTATTTATTCATTAGTCTACCCATGCTGTCAAAAGTATTTAGATAATTTAACAGTTGCATTGTATAACTTGTAGTACTTGTCTGTATGCATATGACTCATGGGCGCAGCTATATAGCACCCAGACGTTGGAATCAATTACCCTATGATAACATACATACATTTGCAGGCTTTACATAATAAATAAAAGCTTTCTTGTTTCGAGACTTTATTCCGTTTCCGTTTTGCCTATTTAGTTTCTTTCAGTTTTAATATCTTCTTCCTAAATGTGTGTCTGTGTTATTCCTTCCTTCATTTCTAATTTGTTTTTACCCTTTCATTCTTCTTATTTTACTCGTTCTTTTTATTTCTCCAAATGTAATCCCCTTTCCTTTCGTGTTGCACAAAATCAAACACCCGTTGCGTTTAACATAATTACTGGGGGTACAGGTGCAGCTGCAAAAAGAGAAGGACCATGAACGAAAAACACAGACATTTTGAAACCGTGACTGGAACAACAATGCGAAACAAGCTGAATGAAAGAAAACATATTGAATTCATATCTCATGTCGACCGTCGTAGACCATTTGTTTACAAAACACAAAACAATGCTGTGACGAACAAAAGATGCAAAATACGTGGATGGCAAGCGATGCAAAATGCCTGCATGACTTCTTAGTTCCTTGATGAATATGATTCTTCTCTGAGTTGCTGGCTTTTCTGTCGATCATCTGCCACCATCACCCTCTACCTTCGTTCTGCCCGAATAAATATGTGTTTGCTTTCCTTTGTCTTGTTAGACACAATTCACTTTAAATGTCTCATTATCGATCACTTGAGGCAACTTCATATTCCAGCCTTCTTGAGGACCACTTAAGATTCTAACAGTATTCCATGCATTGTATGTTACTGTATGTGTTCTTTCTTTCTTTCTGTCTAGTCTCTTAGCTCACTTAGCAAAAAACAATCAATTCGATTGCATAATGACTATATAAATGAACAATAAAATGCAAGGAGCAACTTTGGAATTATGTCTTTTGTACGGTTATGGACATTCAGTCAGATTCATGAGGTCCAGCGTTGAATTCTTTCTTAAGATTAAATTTTCACGTTGATAATTAAGGGGAACTAAGGAAAAGTTGTTGTTTTTTTATTTTCGGTGGATATCACAGATTATGCATTTTTATTCTGTTTATACAACAACCCTAAACATGAGCAGTTTTACCCCAAAGGTAACTGAATTCTCAAATATATCGGTATAGTGTTTTCTAGAGTCTGTTGTATCAGCAAATATCAGTAGTTACTGGGGCTACTTAACCCACAAACACATTTTATATGTAGATCCTCGAAGTATTTATTTTTTCATTCATTTCTTGACGCTCGCAGTCAGGCCAGTCAGAGGGTCTCTGGCTTGCCTTATTGAGCGAAGTGTAGAGGTCAATCACCTCCTTAAGAGGATTAATGTGATCGTCACGGAAGGCTCCGTACATGATTCCTAGCTGCTTATAGCACCTGCGATACCTAGTTGGTCACCCATCTAGATACTGACCAGGCTCGACATAGCTTAACTTCGGTGATCGTACAAAAACCGGTGTATCCAACGCGATTGAAGTGAGCGAGTATATATATACTTGGCATCAAATGACCCGGCCAGGTGAAGTCCTTGACTGCTTTCAGCTTCGTCAGGCCAATTAAGATCGGAGGTGAGTGATACACCTCTCGAGGTGCAGGATGATGGAGGACGGCCGTTTTCGCTACGCTGACTTCCAAGCCTGTACCATGATGCAGCCGTGCGGTGCACCGTCAACATACCGTTGCGGAAACTCCGGCACTTGGCGAGACTTCAGTCGTTGGTTCTACGGGTCATCGCTGAAAATGGGAAGATGGGTCATCTCGAAAAATAACGAGGCAAAGCGAAGAATAGTTGTTTTTAGCAATTCGATGTATTCGCAGTTTCTGGAAACTGCCCGATAAAATGAGAAGAACAAAGCGAACTACTATTTCCTACATCCACCCCTCGCACTCCCGATCCCATCTTCAGTCACCCATCTTCATTGTACCGTGGTCATCTGCTACTCATCGTCGTAGTAGTCCCAACGGCTGGTCCTTAGACATCCCATGCCTGCCATCTCCGGCTTCGCCCTACCAACTGAATCTCCCTCTAAAATAGCTCCCCCTTTCCTCTGTCCATAGCTACCCTCATTCCCTGGTGACCTACATTCCGTGGAAGACGCCTTCAAAAACAGTATCTCTGAGACCCTATACTAACATGCAAAAATGCTTTATCTGTTACGTGCCCTTCACCACTACTTTGTTACATGAACAGTTCTATGGCATTTGGAAAGAAAGACGTAACATGCTGAATGACCACATCTCAACGTGCAACTAGATCCGCGTCATCCGCGAACAGAAGCTATCTGATCACATGCATTGTAGTCTTGGTGTGGCCTTGGAGTTGTCATTCGCTCGTGTGTACACTCTGTATGCGTTGTCTGTGTGTCATCCATCTTCTCTGTAGCCTATCTCAACATCGTGCTGAAGAATATTGAACAACAGTGTGGTAGCCAGCACACAACCAGGCTTGACGTCGTTTGCAATTGGAAAACGGATTAGACTACAATGAAAATCAAATGTTCTTTGATCAATAAAACGACTAAAAACACGCATTTCTGCAGTTTGTTTTGTATTTGATTCAGTATGGATTTAGAATTATTTGGTTGAATATGTGGGCTGAGGCAAAGTCCATCTGCTTGGACGGGGACTAGCGGTAAGAAATTAAAGAACCATGGGATTACCGTATATCTAATACTATAAAACTGAAGAATGTGTATTTGATATCTTGTGTGTATAGGTCTTATACACTCATAAACGGCTGCACCCTGGGGGCTCCAAATTTGTCTACAGGGGTAACTTAACCCCAGTATTAACAGAGGATAGGCGCTGACCTCCGAACCCCCTACAGGTAAATTTAATTTCAAAACTACTTTTCCGTCCAAATGTGTAAGAGGTATTTAAAGAGGTTAAGTGGCGCTGACCTCAAGGTCCAATTACACATGCAAAGAGGGTATATCTTTTTACGCAAGACTGCATAAATTGGTGTCGCCTTAATTTGTGAGCTTTTCTAAAAATCGATTCATTTCTAAGGCGAGCAGTGGAAGCGTCAATAGTTCATGGAATAGAAGCCATGAAAATGGAATCGATGGATCAAGTTCAAATTCCGACGGAGAAAATTTATACTTATTTTTTTCTTTTTTTATTATATGCTTTCAATCCATTAGACTTTTAAACCTTCCTGAAATGTGTCAGTTATGATCAAACAATGTTTCAAAGCTTTTATTTACAATGTGCTGAACTGGACCCTTACGTTCGTCGTAGGAAAACCGACGAATATAAATCTCTCTTTCTCTCAGTGAAAGTTTGGCAGTGCTTTCGGAAAGAATCTGACTAGCCCTATAATAAAACATGTATTCTTTGAGCAGAAACCCTAACCCTAACCCCAAACCAAACACGGCAAATAAAACACGGATACTATTTAAATCCGATAGTCTTCTATGATGTGCAAACAACTAACGTTAAAAGTGAGCACATAAATTCCCACTTTTGAGAAAAGATTATTTTTAAAGGTTTTAGGATTGTCCACGCGGGCCTGCTGTAGGGTCCACGCAGGCCTGCGCGGGTCAGCTCTGGAGTATGTGAGAGCAACCCCCTTATTTCATTTTATGAAATATCTTTAAAATATCATTTGCTTTCCTATGTTGTTATATTTGATTTTTTTCCCCGGGCAACGCCGAGTATGTGTATGTATGTGTGTGATTATCTAACTACAATCGAAGAAATCTCTGTGTCCTCTGAGTGTGTAACTCGGCAATTGACCATTGCGCGAAGATGACATACGCCAGGTATATTAGTCAGCACACAAAGCAGTGCAGTGTCGAGTTCGAAGTTGTTTGGATCAACAGTTCTTAAGAAATCTAATACAAATAAATACAAAAAATACAGAAGATTATTGATCTTTCTTCATAGTTTGTATAAAGTATCTCCTTTAACTGCAACTCTTTAAAATTATCTAAATTGAGATATAAAATATCTAAATTGGCAACATTGAAAAGCTGTAAGCGGATTACTTCGAATCCTTAGTTTCGTACGACGGACAGAAAATTATTTTATATGACAATTGTCATATAAAATAATTTGGCAGTGGAGCAGCCTGCGTGGAGCAGCCTGATATAATTATATCAGGCCTGATATAATTATATCAAGCTGCTCCACGCATCACGGGCCTTTCCAAACATGCGCCTTTGGAACTGGCACTGCTCCAGTGTTAATATCGTATGTGATAACAAATAAAACGCTTTAATAACCATATATTGAGTCACGAGATTTTGTACTGTATTTTGGAAGGCGCTGTTTAGAATAGAAGAAATCAAATACGTTTGCCTTTAAACAAGCCGAAATAGAAGAAATCAATAATATCTTTTTTAAAACTCTGATGAAGACCACAAATGGATTGTCCAAAGTTTATGATTTCTTTTTCGTTTTTACATTAAGAACATCGATTGCTTGGAAGATGATGTGTTCTATGCAAAGCTGGATATGCGAAAATATGAATTGCAAAGCAAATGGCAAAGAAGAAAATAAAACCTAACAACCCACACATTCAAGAATTTCTTTAGAAGCAGGGACCGGTTCGATGAAATTACTTTGAAGTTTTTATAAAGTAGAATCAACCTTGTAATTTCTAAAAATTATCTTTTCTTTAAAAGATAGTGAGATCGATGTGTCTATGAGGACATCGGGATAATATGGAATGAAATGTGTGTTTTCGTGTGAACCTTGTGATATTTTTAAAATTATGTTTTCTTTAAAAGTTAGGAAAAATCGATGTGTCTATAGGGACGTCGGGATAATAGGGAATGAAATGTGTGTTTCGTGTGAACCTTGTATTTTTTTAAAGATTATGCTTTCTTTAAAAGATAGTGAGATCGATGTGGCTATGAGGACATCGGGATAATATGGAATGAAATGTGTGTTTTCGTGTACAATGGGTTGCTGCGTTTGGAGGAGAGATATGCGTCTTTCTTTCTTTTTTTTTAATTTCCGGGTCGCTAAAGAATCTCTGAAGATGATGGCTTGAATAAATGAAGTGGGTAGATAAGGAGCCCACATGATTATTTGAATGAAAAAGGAAATCAAGAGGGAGGGCTGGCAATAAATTCGTGGTCGGATCGACGGTAAAATAAAACGGGTAAGTACATCGAAAAACAATGATTAAGAGATAGAAACAAAGAAAAAATATGGAAGCGGGTCTGGTTAGTCACTCAATAGAAACCGTCGCGAGCTCAACGTCTTTTGGCAGCATGTTGGGGGTGATCAATTAAAGAATTGGAAAAACGGGTGGTCAATGGATAAGTTACTTCTCTAGCATTTTGGGAGCAGTGGTCACTAAAAAAGTCTGAATTTTCAAAAACCAAGCAGACACAAACCAAGGGATCAATTTAGTATAAACTTAGATTGCAAATTGAATCTCCTAGTAAAAACTTATTTGGGGGCAGAATTTTCAAAAAACAAGACATCTTCATCAGCAGCAGCCTTTTAACGTCCGTTATATGTTCAGCCCGCTAGCTCTATTGGTGCAGCCTGTACGCGGTACACATACATACATATATATTCAGCCAGCCAGACTGAGCGACTTGGGAACTGAAGAAACCTATGTTCATATTGGCTATGTTGATGTTGATAGTTTTGGTTGATGGTTTCTAATAAACGTAAAAGAGAGAAAGAAAAATATTGAAAGTAAGTAAAATATGTAAACCAATCGGAGGATTGAATGAAGAGCGGAAATAAACGAGGAGAAAGAATAACAGAAACATTTGAGTGGTTTTCAAATTGAATTTCTTGTCGCTCACAGCCATGCCAGTCATAGGGTTCATGGTCGTAGGATAGGGTAGGGCGCCTATGGCTTGCGTTATTGAGCGTAGTGTAGAGGTCGGTCTCCTCCTTGAGGTGATTGACGGATTACCCTTTACATGATCCCCAGCTGCTTATGTCACCTCGTATACCCACACGGTCACCCATCTAGTTTCTGACCAGGCTGGACGTTGCTTAACTTTGGTGATCGTACGAGAACCGGTTTCCCCAAACGCGATTTAGCCGTAACAATGGAGATAAAGAAGATCGGGTGGAAGTAGAATCAACTTGAAAGAACGAAAGAAAGAAAGAATGGATGAATGAATCAATGTAAAATAGAGAAAGAAAACGCAGAAAAGAAATCAAAACAATAATAGAAAATAAAATATTTCGGTGGTAAACATGTACTTCAAAGTAATTCAGTAAGTACATTATTGCGAGAATATGAAATATGATAAATTAAGAAGGACAATTATTGCGAGTGTATGAAATATGATAAATTAAGAAAGAAAAGTATTGCGAGAGTATGAAATATGATAAATTAAGAAGGACACTTATTGCTAAAGTATGAAATATGATACATTAAGAAAGAAAACTATTGCGAGAGTCTGAAATATGATAAATTAAGAAGGACAACTATTGCGAGAGTCTGAAATATGATAAATTAAGAAAGAAAACTATTGCGAGAGTATGAAATATGATAAATTAAGAAAGAAAATGATTGCGAGGGTATAGAATATGATAGGTTAAGAAAGAAAATTATTGCGAGAGTATGAAATATGATATATTAAGAAAGAAAATTATTGCGAGTGTATGAAATATGATAAATTAAGAAAGGAAATTATTGCGAGTGTATGAAAATATGATAAATTAAGAAAGAAAATCATTGCGAGAATATGAAATATGATAAATTAAGAAAGAAAATCATTGCGAGAATATGAAATATGATAAATTAAGAAAGTAAATTATCGCTAGAGTATGAAATATGATAAATTAAGAAAGAAAAGTATTGCGAGTGTATGGAATATGTTAAATTAAGAAAGAAAATTATTGCGTGAATATGAAATATGATAAAGAAGGGAAATTATTGCGAGAGTATGAAATATGATGAATTAAGAAAGAAAATTCGAGAAAAAATTCAACTTGAAAGAAATTAAGAAATAAAGAAGAAACAAATACAAAAAAGAAACAACATAAACGGCAAAAAACGGAAATATGTAGACTAAGATTTAATTTGAAAAAGAGAAATTTCGATATAATATAATCAATTTGATGAAAGAAAATACAAAAAAAAATAATGAGCAAAAGTATGAAAGGAGAACACCGAAAGGATGAAAGAAAATATTATATATTTTTTAAATGATAAAGTATAGATTCAAGTTATTTTCTTATTATTATTATTGTGTACTTGCTGAGTTTTCATACTTGTTGTATTAAGTGGCTCTTGTTGGCGATTCACAGACATCTTCTTAATATTCCGGAACTCACTTCACTATTTGGGACAATTTCCCAAATGCAGTCGTCTGAAAAGTCTCAAAGCACATTGGCATTCCTGTAAATGAGCTGGAATCTCATGCTAAAGACAGCCGAATGGCGCTGCATTAAACAGATGGCCAGTTCATCCTTGGGAAAGAGCCGAAGTGAGCGGATCATTAGCGCCAGAGATCGCCTAAAGGGCTTATCATCCGTGCATTGTATTATTCTGTATCCATGTCATTATTCCTTTCCTTACGCATTAAATAGTTTCAAATTTCTTTTTCTATTTTCTTGTTAATCTATTTCCTTCTTTTTATCAAATCATCCCGGGGCATGACTGACAAGATTCTTGATCCCCGTTTAAGTACACAAACTCCAGAAATTAATTATAATAAATTTCCATCAAATACATATCGGAATAACAATCAGTATTAATCCGGGGCAAAGATTAAACAATACAATTCATGGCAGAGATAGAACCATTCAAAATAAAGTGGTACCTCTCTTAACGAGGACAATCTGTTCCACAAAACGTCTCGTAAGATGATAATTTGTCCAGTGAATTATTAAACCTATGATAATTTGTCAATTGAATTATTAAACCTATGATAATGTGTCAAGTGAATTATTAAACCTATAGGATATCAGTAATCTGTTCCAAATAAAGATATATCGGACCCCTAAAACCTTAATAATAACCTTGTAATTAATCTATAATGTTCTGATTCCTTTCTAAATAATGTATAGATACAAATATACATGTAAATAATATAATGAATGAATAAATAATCTTATTATAATTCACTAAATAAGCGCCTACTTACTAGATATGAATTTAGATAATTACAAATGAAAGCTAGGTGATACTGGATAATTTTAAGAGATTTTGTAGTTCATTTTCTCTCGCAAACTGAAAACTAAGAGATTTCTTTGGTAATTTGGGTTTCCCACTAATGGAAATTGCGTTATAATAGTCCTTCACTATAATAGGTGCCACTGTATTACATTCATATTAATGTCATATCTAACAAAACTCATATGTTTTTCTTTTACATTTTAAATGGCATTCTCCTGATTATAGAATGGTTGTTCATTGCATGTTTTGAAGGATTCTCTCACTATCAAATGCATATCTTTTAAGGGAGTGGTTATCAGAGTCCTGGGTCACATTCCTCCCCTTGTGATCCCAGATTTCCTCGATTCCTCCCCCATTTTGATTTGTTATCTTGTAACCTTTTCACCACTATACATTCCATTATCATTTTCTACTCTTACTGAAGTTCATCCCCAATTATTCCCCTGCTTCAGGTTTTAGAACCACTCGTCTAAGATTAATCGATTGTTTAAAATAGCGATTAAGAGTTTTAATAAACTGAAATATTCTGACTCAAATGACATACAAAATATGTAAGCAAATTCCATTTAGGGATGCGTTGCTCACGTAGGAGTCAGAATTGATAGTGGTGCTATTGGGCATAAACTCTAACAATATTATTCCCTTCTGGTCCCAGAGGCCATCACTTTCTCCTTTCACTTTCAGTTTCACCTCTCTCTCTCTCTCTAGGATTGCCATTAACTCTACTGATCCATCTCCTTACTGTGCTTACATCAAGCGCAGCCTTTCCATAAACATTCACTAACTTCCTGTGAATGTTTGTAGCACTTTCTCCTCCCAAAAACAGATCTTTGCTTTCTACGTGTGTCCAGAGATGCACCCATTTTCAAAGAGGATTATGGGTAGCAAAAGAGAAGGTAACACAACAAAACTTTCCCCTTGGCTTCTAGATCATTTATGGTTTATAGCTAAAGAAAACCCTAGGAATTCTGACTAATACTTTTAAGATTAAATTAGAACGGGCATTACTTTTTAACCGACCCTCGTATGTAGTGGAAGAGCCTCATTGTTCTCATATCTTTTTACATGAAATTTCCAGATCCATTCTGTAATTGCATCCCAGTCTCCCCTGCTTAAATAATCCGTAAGATTAGACTTGATCCTAATTTATGCAGCACGATGTCTCCTATGATACTATTTTTTTGTTGGTCAAATGAAGTGGTTATATTGCAAAGCATTACATTATAGTCACGGCCAAATCAGGTCGGATACACAGGTTCTCATACGATCACCATAAATCAAGCAACGTCGAGCCTGGCCAGTACCTAGATGGGTGACCCTCATTGGACACCAGGTGCTTTAATCAGCTGGAGAGGCATCCTCTGCAGCCATGCTGATCTCCAAACGTATTCAGTATTTTCTTTTCCTTTGGAAGCCTTCGGCATGGTCGAGAAGGGTGGGAAGTGAAACCTTAGCACAGGACTTCCTCCGTACTAAGCGCCCAGGCACAACAGCTCAAAGTCCTGAACCTGCTAAGACAGTCTGCCAAAACGAAAAGAGCCATACATACATATTCCCTTTTATTCTACTTTTTTACTTTCCCTATTTAGATCAGTTAACATGTTTTGTAATTCTTCGGATGCTTCCGGCGTCATGGATATGTCATCGGCGAATCTTAAGTGGCTTAAGTATTCTCCATCTATCTTTATTCCTATTCCCTCCCCCCAGTCAGTTTTCCGAAAGATGCTTTCAAGGCTGGCTGTAAATACTTTAGTTTATATTGTATCCCCTTATCTTACTCCTTTTTTCAATCTTTATCTTGTTTTATATTTATGTAATCTAAGTATTGCAGTGCAATTTTCGTATATGTTTCTCATGATTTGTATGTAATTCTCATTAACACCTTGTTCTCGCATTGCGTTGAAGACTGCCGTGTGTTCTACCGAGTCAAATGATTTTTTTATGATCGATAAAGGCCCAACAAAGTGGTTTGTTGTATTTTAAGGACGTTTCGATTAGTTGATTTATTGCATGTAGGTGATCTATTGTTGAGTAGCCACTTCTGAAGTCTACCCTCTCGCGTGGTTGATTTTCGTCTAGAGTGCCTTTTAATCTGTTATGTTTGTAAATAGTTTATATATGTTAGGTAATAATGTAATAGGGCGGTAGTTACCAAGGTCGTGCTTATCTCCTTTTTGTGAACTAGGATTACTATTCCTAGACAGAATTTCTTAGAAACTTTTCTTTCTTTTATGCATTGTGTGAATAGCTGTGCTAGTCCTTTGTGCATGATTTCTCCTGCATTTTCTAGAAGGTATGTCGTTATGCCGTCCTCGCCTGGGGCTTTACCGAGTTTCATATTTCGTAGTGCAAATACTATTTGTGAAGCGTACATATTTTCATATTATTCTTCCGTTACTTTTGTCAATTCGTCCCTAATTTTGATAGTTTTGCCATTTTTATCCTTTAGTGAATCTGTTGCTTGCCGGTATGTTCTGCGGATCGTGCGTGTTTTAAGCTCTTACCATTTCTGATAGCCTATACTATCCTTTTCGTGTTTTTCTTTCTTTTTCTTTTCTCGTCCATTTATTCATTAATTTGTTAAGCTCTGCTTTTTTTGTTTTCGTCTTCTTTAGTTTTTATCTCCATATTTCTCTGTTTGATTAGTTTTAATGTTTCTTTAGAGTATTTCCCTGTATTATTATCTACATTTGTATTTCCTACCATCTCTGCTGCTTCCTTAATTATATTTGTCAGACTATTACTGTTTTCCTCTATGTCGCTGTCGCTACTCTGAAGTTGCTAATGCTCTCTATCGCTATCTTATTGGGGCCTCTGTTCTTATTAAGAATCATTTTATTCCTTTCAAATTTTAAAGTTAAAACATTCTATGATCGCTTCCTATGTCTACTTTGTTTATAATGGTGACATTTTTAATGTTATTGTCAGTATTCATGAAGTCGATTTCATATTGTCAGTATTTATGAAGTCGATTTCGTTTTTTGTTGTGACATTTAGGCTTTTCCAAGTCCACTTCCGACCTTCCCAATTTTGAAAGAAAGTATTAATTATTGTTAAACCGTATCTCTCTGAGAGATTTACTAGCGTGTCACCTCTCTCATTTCTCTGGCATATTCCATGTTTTCCTACGCTAAATTCCCCAACCTTTCTTTGACCTGCCTTAGCATTAATGTCGTCATAAAACTCTTCAATCACTTTCCGAAGTAGGCGCGTAGACTTGGATTACCTTTAGTGTGTATATTTTGCTTAATCTAACCGTTATCCAAGCTATTCTGTCTGATATTCTGTCAAAACTGATAACGTTGCCTGCGATGTTATTATTGACTAAGAATCTTACGCCAGTGAATTATTTATCCGCTCTCCCTTTATAATAGATTAGATGTTTACTTACCTTAAGCTTTAGAAGGTTTTCTCCTTTTCGGTGGGTTTCACTTATACCTACGATGTGCCAATCCAATTCCATTTGGAGTTGGTCTAGTCTATGGTCCTCAGCTATGCCACGAACATTGTAGGTGTAGATCTTCATGTTGATTAATTTGTTTAATGTCCAAGACTTTGTCTTGCTTGGACAGTGTCTGCTCGCATTCAAGGGCACATTGCGTGCAGGCACACGAAGCAATGCGGTTGGACCTTTGATAGGCGATGATCCATCAGGAACACTACGATATTTATATAGTTGTGCTGTCATATTTTATTTAGTAATGTGGTGGCTAATTTAGCTCACCCGTTGCCAGTATTTCGGGTGAGCATTCAGGTTGGTGCCACCTTATTCGGTATATTCGGTGTGTCCCTATATATCTACAGGGGATCTCTATGGTCTTCACTTGTTCTTGTCAAAAGTAAACGATCAGATATATTTGAAGACGGATGGCTGCTTCCTAATGTTACGTTACACTTCCAGTTTGGACACACTAGTTGAGGAGTGTGTGGCAATATTCTCTAAGATTTCAGAGTCACCATCTTGTTTCTTTGCTTTTTTTTAACAAGAACACGGAAATACGCCGTGATTTAAGGAAATCTAATGTTCAGACCCCCCCCCCTTTATTATAGGTTTTTATCTTAGTAAGAGTCTGTATCTATTATATTTGATGTAGTAGAGGGCAGATGCATTTAACAATTTCTGGTTAGGGGTAGATTTCAGAGAATATTCTTCAACTTACTTCATTTAGCAGACAAGTTGTTGGGTTCACCATCTAACTTGTCTCTGTGCATCTTCATACGTATTGTAAATAAATGTGCATAATTCTTGTCGAATCAGCACTAATGATATTGATCTCATGTAACCAAGACAAGTTAGTACATCTATAGACAAAATAAAATCAATATACGCCTTTAAACCTTTAAAGAAAGTTGTAGATACTCATAGAACTGAAGTCGGTAGATATCCAAGTATGATTTTAACTGAGAATTGAGTGTCATGTTTAGAAATCACATTTATTCGAGTAACAGAAATGCAAATGTCTATGTAATCAATGGATGTGTGGGTGGCATAACGATAAATAACACGGAGAGTGGGACCAGCGAAACGAGTTCACTTTGCACTGATGCCCGGGGAGAAGCATGGATATATCTCTCCTCCCCCAGCTTGATAAATAGCAGGACAGAGATAGACAGAAATATTGCATCTAAAACCCGGAAGTGGAGACTCATTAAGGACTACATCAGCAAGGCCGAGATAGGTATTCTGTCAAGGAACTTCATATGCAGCGCTCGGGGTTTGGAGAGGTAATGTTTGACTATTTTATTTTTATAAAGATTATATGTCCTTCTTATATATCAAGGTATAGAGAAACATATGTTCAATCCTAAATTCACATAGAAAATGTTTCTCGGGGGAAATACTCATCAGCTATATTTCACTAGCTCACATTTTATGTTTTATACAGGGCTGGCCCTAGGTACCTGCAACACGGGCGGTCGCCCATGGCGCAAAGAACTAGAAGTGCTTGTCGTGTGTCTCGTGTGTCTGAGACAGTAGACCTTTCCAAATTCAAATAGAAAAATGGGAAATGAATAAATTAAACAGAATTGTTGAAATAAACCTTTTATTTCGATATATGTATTTTCCTCGCTGTAAAACATATATACAAGAATAAGATAATACTATATTTTCTATAGTTTTGAGAAGTATCATTAACATTCAAATAGTTCTTCGGACGATTGAAATCCTTCTTGTTGTGTGTGTTGTTAACACGACATGGATGAAGTACAGATTATTGACAGAGAACGCTGTTGCAAGCAGAGAAAAATCAAAGAGGCAGCACATATGAACATGTCGACTGAATTCATTAGTCAAGACAAGTGCGGAGTTCAGCCCGATGGGGTTTCCGCTGCTCGCCAGGCCCAAAACCGACAAGACAAGGACAAAGAAACACCAAAATCCTGCGTTATAAGGGTTACCTCCTTTGAAATTAAAAAAAGGATTCTGTTTACCCCCATCACATTCGGATATTACACACGAAGAAGGATGGATCGGCGGAAACGTGTTAACAACACAAACAACAGGTAGTTCAATCGTCCGAAGAACTATTTGAATAATAATATATACTTTAAAAGATGCTGAAGTTCGACTTGCCCTAGTACTGGTTTTCTACATCAAGTTTAGTTTACAAGCCATTAAATTGAATAATACTTATTGGAACAGAGTTTAACAACTTTTATTACGCTGAGATTACCATTCAAACGTGAAAGACGGTCGGGGATGAGCAAGCTGTCTAAAGAGGCCAACACCATCGTTTAAAGTTCACAGACATGTGAACATCGCTGCAATATATTTAATCCGGTTATATTTATACTAAATACATATATCCAACTTGTCAGGTATTACATGAGATTTATTCTCCACCCCACAAGAGAAAATGATCCACATGGTCGGGTTTAATGTGGGACCTAACAGGCGTATGTATTCATAGAGGTTAAAACCCCTTGCGGTTTATTCTACGCTGACGTCTAAGCGAACCACGACCCTCCTCTTTAGTTCAATAAGGAGGTGCTGGCTTATGCAGGAGATCATCCCCGACAGTCTGCCTTTGAGCCCTTTTCTACCCAAAGACAAAACAGAGCTAGTACCAGTTTCGCCTCGCCGCGAGGCCAGTGCAGCAAAGGCGTCAGAGTGACCCACAACCATCCCCTAAAGTGCAATGAAGAGGTGCTGCCCCGGATTTGGAATCTCTTGAAACTAGCACATATGCCCTGTCTTAGCCGAAGACAAGACAGAGCTAGTATTTATTCGCCTCACCACGACAGCGAATTCGACAAAAGGCCTTGTTTAAATATGGGCCCCAAAACGCATACGTGTGAATACACGCAAAATCCAACGAACCCCCTACGTCAGGGTGACCGAAAATACCAACCTTAAGTACAATGGGGAGATGCTGTCTCGGAGTTCGAATCTCTAGGGACTAGGCACGTCTGTTTCAATTTTATGCCCTGTCCAGTCCGAAGACAAGACAGAGCTGATCCCAGCCCAAAAGAGCCAGAGATCGAGATGTCACTGATTAGATCAGCAATTTCTTTTCTTTGGGATATTTTATGTGTTATTGTGAATGTTCATTGATTTTGGGATTTCGCATTGTGTTCGTTTTTTTCTTCATTTATTATTTTTCATTTATTTGAGCTGTCACCCAAAATTATCTAACAATGCAAATAGTGTTTTGTCTGTGATTTTGGAATGAGTTATTTTCGATAATCAATAATTTTCCTAATTACTTTCATTGTTTGTTCACAAAGTTTTTAAACTCCTAACCACAGTAACGTGCCACGGTGACATTGACACAATGAATTTCTCTGCCGATAGATAGGACAATCATATCTTATAGAGTCTACGATATGAATTGGTCTAGTACACAAATCGATAGTCCTATAATTTAACAAAGCGCAAACTTTCTTCTATAACCAACCGGCTAGTATCGAACAGACATGTTTTATTTATTTATTCATTCATTTTGAAAATGTTCCATAACAATCTTCATAGGTTGTATAATAGGAGGTCTACCAGAAAAGTATCAAGCCATTTTGAATATCCCAAGAACCGGTTTCGCGGCCTTCGTGTAACTTGGCAATCAATTAGAGGAGAACTTGTTGTATCTGCATGGACAGAACTCTCCTTTGGGTTCTGTGGTGACGAAGAGGAAATGACCTGCTTAAGGTACGGCAAAGTAAAAGCCGACTGGAACGGGTCGCCGACGTATATAGACGACGTGGAACGTAGGTGACCCTTATGTTGAGTGCTAGCAACGCGGATGTGTCGTGTTTCTGGCTATAACAAGCCCCACGTAGGCTCGGCAGTTTAGTATCTGTGCTTCGAAACCCCCATGGCCTCGAAGTGCGGAGAAACACGGCCCGTATGGGGTCCTGTGGCATGCTCGGGTATCGTCCTGGGAGAAGTTGCGCAGGATATCTTGGCTACGGCTGATAACGCGCTAAGAGCGACGTTTAATATCTGCGCTTCGAGACCGCCATGGACTCGAAGTTCGGAAAAACACGGCCATTCGGGGGTCCTCGTGGCATGCTCGGGTATCTTCGGATACCTGGGAGAAGTTGCACAGGATATCTTGGCTAGCTGAGAGGCGGTCACCCCATTAGCACACTCGGGATCAGTCCTGAGGAGCTAGTGGACACATCCCGGTCCTCATGTCATTTGTCTCAGTGACAGGTATTTGGGATTCTCCCCCCTAGATCTCTAGGCATGGGGACAGGGGATCCCCACCCCTCTGCACGTTCGCGTGCAGGCCGAACCCCACATTAAAAGAAACTTCATGTCGAAATTTGCCCTAAATGAGGTAAATAAATAAAGCTTCGAAACCCCCATGGCCTCGAGGCTCGGAGAAACACGGCCCGTATGGGGTCCTGTGGCATGCTCGGGTATCGTCCTGGGAGAAGTTGCGCAGGATATCTTGGCTGCGGCTGATAACGCGCTAAGATCGAAGTGAAGTATCTGCGCTTCGAGACCGCCGTGGCATCGAAGTTCGGAGAAACACGGTCCTTTGGGGGTCCTGTGGCATGCTCGGGTATCTTCGGATACCTGGGAGAAGTTGCGCAGGATATCTTAATCAGCTAGTCGCGAACCCCATTAGCACATTCGGGATCCGTCCTGTGGAGCTTTTGGACCCATCCCGGTCCTCGTGGCATTTGTCTCAGCGACAGGGATTTGAGATTCTCCCCCCTCAGGTCTCTAGTCACGGGTACATGGGATCCCCACCCCTAACCTTATCCAGGTCCTCGTGTCATTTGTCTCAGTGACAGGGACTTGGGATTCTTCCCCTGCAGGTCTCTAGGCACGGGGACATGGGAACTCCACCCTCTGCACGTTCGCGTGCAGGCCAACCTCACATTAAAAAGACTTCATGTCAAATGTGCCGCCGTGGGGAGGCGAATAAAGAAGGACTAGCTACCTGAAGCCACGCTCGAATCATGTCTGGGAGTTCTAGCGTGAACGACGTTGTAGCAGCTCGAAGATAGATAGATAGCTTACCGGTGTTAAGCGAGAAAGTGTCCCTTGAAGGAATCGTTCCAGTGTTGCAACATTTAATTCATTGCATCGAAATTGTGTCGGTGTTTTCCCCTCCCCATTTCTACTACAGGTTCTATTCAGTTGAGAGTGAGACGCCATTGAGTGAGTTTGCGTAATGTGTGACCGTCGCCTTCACAATGACCGAGCGAATCATTATTTATGCTTCGTGTAGGGCTTTTGACAAAACATCGCATCATCCAGGTCGTTCATACCCCCTACATTCTAGAATTGGCTCCCTGTGTCATCTGGCTTTTCCCAAAGAGATTCCAGACTGTGGACAAGATTAAGGAGAACGCGACGAGGCAGCTGGTGTCAATCCCGAATGAGGGTTTTGTAGACTGTTTTGAAAAGTGAAACGGATGCTGGGATAACAATGTGAGGTCCAAAGGGAACGGACTTTGAAAGGGACTAAGGCGTCATTGCCCTAAGTAGGCTGTTTTCGTAATATTAAATGGCTGTATACTCAATACAGTGCATGGGTGGAATCCTCAAAAAGTAATAGCATTATCGATTTTAAACAAATTCGTTTGTAAAGTCTAAAGAGCGGAAGCGGTTCTGAAATTGGAAAGCAAATTTAAAAGTAAGGGAAGTAAATTAAAAAAATACGTCATGCAAATGTTAAAATACGGCAAGCACATTTTAAAATATGGCGGGAAAATCCTGCAAATTAAAAAATACAGTAAGCAAATTAAAATATACAGTAAGCAAATTTTAAAATACAGCGCGCAAATAAAAAAAAATACAGCGCGCAAATTTAAAAATACAGCTCGCAAATAAAAGAATACTGTAAGCAAATAAAAAATACAGTAAGCAAATTTAAAAATACACTAAGCAAATTAAAAAATACAGTAAGCAAATTAAAAATAAAGTAAGCAAATTAAAAACACAAGCGAACTGAATCTATTAACATTAGTAATCACATATAATATGCTGTTACTGCTACGGTTGAAGTAAATGTTATTTTTTAAAAAGTTACATTAGTTGAAAGTTGTCCCTTAATAAGAATCAATGGATCATCACAAACAGCTAATGTCTATATTTTGAAGTAGGACCCCACACCTCAAAGATTAAATTGCATTTTTTTTTCTCGCTGAAAAAGACGCAAATTGCTGAGTCTTTATCATTAATCCCCAACACGAAAATGGAATCCCTACACATTAACTCTGGGCTAACGAAATAAACTTAACATATTAATTCTCATTGGTTATGAAGATTTTGGTTTGGTGGGGAATAACCAGAAAGCCCTAAAATGTTTTGCGGTATATTGTTTTGTTCTTATTTCAATTCTTTACAACGTTAATCACTTTTTCGTACAAAGCACAACATATCTGACAACTTGAGTGATCTGGAACCCAACTGAAACACTATACAAGATTGACCTTTCCCCTGAATAGTTAGTTTGGGAATCTGGAACATAACTAAAAAGATGTACAAGAAAAAGGTCGGTCTTGTATTTTAAAATTTTCATGGACAATGGGAATTGATATGTTAAGTTTACTTCGTCACCCCACCCACTCCCCGGCGTAGGCGTGGGGTTTTCGTGTTCGTGATGGGAACTAATACTAAAGACCCATCATTTGGGGTCTATTTCGTCAAGAAAAAAACCCTAATCTTTGGGGTGGGTGATAATGGGGGGTTTGCACTTTAAAATGATCGATGTTAGCTTTCGGTGAGGACTAACGAAAAAGACCCATTCATTGTATTGACAGACATGTTTCAACTAAGTGCACTTTCAAAATTAATATTTGCAGCAACTGTAGCAGTGCATTTACGTGATTTACACAAGTTCATAGATTAAGTCCGCGTGTCTTTTTAATTTGCTTGGCGTATCTTTTAATTTGCTTGGACTATTTTAAAATTCGGTTGCCGTATTTTAAAATTTGCAAGGTGTATTTTAACTTTCTTGCCGTATTTTTAAAAGATATGCTTGGCGTATTTTTTTTTTATTTGCTTTCCTTATATTTAAACTTGCTCCGGAAAGGGTGTAGATTCAGTTCGCTTTTTAATTTGCTTGCTGTATCTTTTAATTTGGGTGCCAAATTATTTAATTTACAGGCCATTATTTTTAATTTGCTCTCTGGATGTTTACATTTTCTTGTCGTATATCTATTTGTGCAGAGCATATTTTCAACTTACTTATTTTTTAATTTGCTCTGGTATTTTTTAATGTGCTTGCCTTACTTTTAAATTTGCTCGGGAAAGGGTATAGTTTACCTATGCAGTCAAATTATGACGGAAATATTCAAATAATTTTGCAATTGCAGTGTACCTTTTCTTTAAATATCAAAACCATTATGATGCTCTGCATTGTATTGTTTATGTTCAACTAGAATGCACCCATATTGTTTATGCAATAAT